>SEYY01006776.1:40000-42500 GCA_009176605.1 Armadillidium nasatum | reverse complement strand
TTCTATAAAAATGAATAATATTATTGATACTTTTATTTTATTATGTATTATTACTTATTAATTATTCATTATTATTATTATTATTATTATTATTATTATTATTATTATTATTATTATTATTATTATTGCTGAAGTAAGTTTTAACTTTGTATTTTTCGAAATATAAAGTGAAAGTATTAACTATGGAACTAAAATAGTAAAAGAAGAAGATTCATAGCGAACAGCTGTAGGTAGCTTAGATTCTGCCCTCAAAAAAGAGAAAAAGCATTACAGCAAAGAAGAAAAAAGGGCTAGCAAATGTGAATATCAAGAAAGCATTTCGGTTCCAAATAGCAAAGAACAATATGCAAAAGAAAAATAATAGAAGCACAAGGAAAATTCATAAAAGTAAAAAAGACCAAGAAGAAGATAAGTAACTATAAGATTCTCCAAGCAGTGAGTTAGGCCTCTTCAAACAAACCAGCTAGAAGTTAAAACCACCCCCAGCCATAGCCATATAGCTTTAACTTTCCTAATTTTGTCCGTCCTCTGTATATACAATGACGGACAAATTCATCAGTATTGAAAGTTAATTATTTTAAATCTTGTTTAAATGTTGAGAAAGAAAATAAATTCCATAAAGTATAAAATTAAATAGAAATAAAATAACATTGCCAACGTAAAAAAGTAGTTTTATTACTAAAAATGACATGAAAGTAAAGAATTGTTTATTAAGCATATTTAATGTATCACTTAAAATAAATAGTTTTAAACTGTACATTACATATTTTTGTATTGTTTGTATTACAGAACCATTTCAGTGGGTGTAGTAAAATTGTAATGTTGAGCTGCGTTTAATTTACATGATGTATTTGCTTGAAGTAGTCTTCTCATTATTTTAATAATTAATACTATTATATTTAAATTAGTATTATTTTTATATTATTATTATTATTATTATTATTATTATTATTATTATTATTATTATTATTATTATTATTATTATTATTATTATTATTATTATTATTATTATTATTATTATTATTATTATTATTATTATTATTATTATTATTATTATTACCACCTATTATTATTTTGAATAATATTATTATTATTGTTCTCATTACTATTATTAATAATATATTCTATTATTACTATAATTTTTATATGTTTGCACTAGTATTGTAAAGAACCTGTTACGACATTTACTCTACTTACAGGTAAGTGGCATACTGAGGCCGAAATTCGCCATTGCAAACTATGCTTAGCCTAAAAAAGAAATACCAGAGAATAATTGCCATTTACTGTCTCTGTTAATATAGACGGCATTCTTTTCCCTTCTGTAAATATCGTTCACACTTTCTACTTATTATTTTTACTTATCTACATTCTGTCAGACTATACCACAAAATTAGTATAACAATTAATATTTAATTACCATTAATATTAATTGCTTTTACTACTTCTTTAGCTATTACAATTTAATATTTATAGAAGCATTATTTATAGAAATTCCTATGAATAAAGAAAGAAACCTAGATTTATAGAAGCATAATTTATAGAAATTCCTTTGAATACAGAAAGAAACCTGGATGAACTACTGCAAATTAGAAATGTTATTAAATCAGAATACATCTACCCTGATGAATTAAATCAAGATAAAACATTTATATTGATTAAACTAACATTAACTACTTCACTACAATATAAGAAGTTTCCCTAAACATTATGATGATTTTTCAAATTGTATATCGTATCAAAATATAAAATTAGACATTATCGTGATTAAAGAAACTTTTCTGAACGACCACGATAAAGAAAATTACAAAATTTCTAGATACAATGGAACACATATAATTAGAAACGATAAACGAGCAATTGTAGTTTCCATCTACGTAAGAACTAAATTTTGGAACAAAGTAAAAGTAACCACATCAACTGAAAATGATATAATCGAAGTACTTTCTATTCAAATTAACACCAAACAACTAAAACTTTATAGAGTCGGAATCAACAGACTACCAAATTCTTCAAGAATCGATTTTATAAACTCTCTTAATACTTTAATTCAAATTCGCTTGAACGATTCAACTGTTTTGCTTCCTGGAGACTTTAACATAATGCTGACCAAAACACACTCATTAGGAGCCCCTTCTAATGACATCACACTGATTTATAAACTACATGGCACAGACCATTAGGCCAATAAAAATTGAAAACAGAAATTCAACTCTATTAGATCATATTTGAAGAAATTTCAATATGAAATCATTTATCATTCAGATTGACCTCTCTCATCATTTTCCTTGCCTCGTACAATGAAAAGTAAATAAAACTAGTAACCCAAAATAATTTAGTAAAATATAGGGTTGAAAATGAAAACAATAATAGAATATTCATAAATAAGGAAAAAAAAAGTTTACTTTTCTTTTGTATACAATGAACAAATAGACATAGACTCAAGATTCAATTCTTTTATCATCAAATAAACAGATGTTATCATGAGACTTTCCAAATTAAA
>SEYY01006776.1:30000-32500 GCA_009176605.1 Armadillidium nasatum | reverse complement strand
GAAGTTAGATAATATAATAATAATAATAAAATACCATAAATATAAATGAATAATAATAAATAAATATATATAAATATAAGTGAATGAATGAAGTTAGTATTAAGATATAACGAGAGATAAAATAATAAGTAAAATAGTATAATAATTAATAATTAAATAAATATAACACCAATAAAATAACTAATAATAATAAATAATAATTCCATTGAATATAGATCAGATTAATTAATAATATAAAAATTAATTAATACATATAAAATAAAAAACATATAAATAATAATAATAATATATTAAAGGTACTTAAAAAAATAATGAATAACATAATAATAATGGTAATAATAGAGATTATAATAATAAATATAAATTAAATTATGAATGATATAATATATATAATATAATAAATATTATATATGGACGAAATATAATACTCATGAAAATAATTTTACTGATTTTTTTAAATTCATTTGACAGATCGAGCAAGAAAAATGCTTAAACACAAATTCAATCGAAGAGGACGAGAGAACTAAAAGCCCGGTGGATGGACGTCATCAGAAGGCGTCCACAGAGCTGTAAACAGAGTGATTCGTTTTCTATATCTACACTCCCGAACCTCTCTATCTCTCTCTTCTCAAGTGCATAATCCTCTATTCTCTCTCTCTCTCATCAATCTTGCTTCTCTCTCTCATCTCTCTTCGCTCTCTTTCTCTCACGCTGTCTCTCTCTCTCATCTCATCTCTCTCTCACTATCATCTCTCTTCTAAATCTTAATTCTCGTCTCTCTAATGCGCGTCCTACTCTCTCTCTCTCACTCTCTAATCATTCGATACACTCATCTCTCTTATAATTACTCTTTTCATGACTTGGTTGAAAATATCTGTTACAAATACGAATTCAATCGTCTCTCTCCGCTTACTCATGAGAATTTAGAATATAAAATATTAATATAAATAATTTTAAGTGATTTTATTTTTTTCATAATTTAGGTACATAAAATATATATTATATACAAAATATATTGGATTTCAAAATTTTTCTACATAACCTTTAATATATATTTTAATAATATATATATATATATATATATTAATATTAGAATATATATATTAATATATATACTTAATTAATATAATATATATATATATATATGTATTAATTAATATATATATATATAATATTATATTATTATATAAACTATATATTATATATTATATATAATATTAAATTATAATAATTATATATACTAATTATATATATTAAATATATTATATATATAATAATAATATATTATTAATATTATATATAATATATATATATATTTAAATATTATATACATTATTATACATATATATAATTATATATATATATATATTTATATATATATAATATATTATATAATATATAATTATATCTATAATAGTAAATTATTAATAAATATATTATATTATAATATATAATATTATATAATAATATGATATATTATATAATATATATATATAATATAATATATTATATAATATATTATATTGTATATAATAATAAATCTCTTATTATTGTATCGAATTTTAATAACTATTGTATTTGTGTATATTAATGTATTGTAATTAATGGATTTAATAATCACTGTATTAAATATATTGTTCAATTTTATAATATTATTATTAAAATAATAAAAAAAAAAAAAAAAAAAAAAAATATATAATATATAATATATATATATATATATATTATATATATATATATAATATATATACATTATATATGACTTAATGAACTATTTTATATACTTAACCCTAATAAAATATTTTACCTTACATCCCTACTAAATATTACTCTATCATGAGATACTAATTAAATAATACTCTTTTAATATATATACATATATAATAAATATATATATATAAATATAATAAGTATATTATAAATATAAACATAATAAACTATTAAAAATATAATAATAAACGGACGTTATAGCAAATATAAAACACAAAGGGAATGTATATTAAGTAACAGACCACAACCTTTTAGTTCCTCTATAACTATCACGGAAGACTTATTACAATGCAACAAGGAATAGTGAAAAAGAAGAATATAGATAATATTATACAGAAGTAGTAATAGGGTTATATTTAGGTGAGTATGATATAAATTATAGAGTGTTTATAACAGGATTCATCGTACTATCTATTTAATTTAATATATATATAAATCTACATATATATATTATATATATTATATAATATAATATATATTAATATTATCATATAATATATAATATATAATATATTAATACAATTAAAACATATAACTCAGAAAATTTAAAACACAATTATAATAAAAACAGAGCGAGGACTACCAGAAGGAACAACCTGACCTTCCTCTTTCAAGACATAAAGTTGAATATATTAAAACTTATGTATAAATACTAAGAATAAAAAGATAGGAAGAGACTGGATATGATCCTTCGAATATAAGCTCGCATCGTTTAATTATTTATGGTCAC
>SEYY01006776.1:5000-12500 GCA_009176605.1 Armadillidium nasatum | reverse complement strand
TAGGTAAGTATATATATATATATATATATATATATATATATATATATATATATATATATATATATATATATATATATATATATATATATATATATATATATATATATATATATATATATATATATATATATATATATATATAAAGAATATGAATTGTGTTCTTGTTTTATTTTGATCTTTCCTCGGCATGACAGAGCACTGGATTGACCCTTCCACCAGGACTAGGAAGTATGATGAAAACCTCAACTCTACCCGTCTGACTGGTTGTCACACTTACGATGTCTTAACGAAGAACATGATCAAAGTTCAGAACCATTGTAACATTCAAAACATAGTAGTTAGAAAAACCATCTGTAATAACGGGTCCAACTTTGTAAAAGCTTTTGTCCTATATGGGAGTTAGGAGGAGCTGTTGTCTGTCCTCGGTGGTGCTTTTGTTGGCAAACTACCATATATTGAGTGACGACGAGAACAAAATGGCTGAAGAAGGAGACTTAACAGTATTGTAACCATTAGCGAACTCTTTGATGAGGAACATGAAAATGTCATCTTACCACTCCACATGACGTGTGCAGCTCACACCTTCAATTTGGTGACCCCTTTGGATTTAGTCATGAATCTTTTTCAACAGTATGACTCTAATGTCGCTTTCTTCAAAGCTCTCAACAGGGAAGCCCACAGCATAGCTCAGAAAAAATTCAATGCCCAGGGAAGGAGTCCTAAAATTGGGAATGCTATCGAGGAGGTGCTAGGCGGAAAACTGGTGGTCCCTGGTAAAAAAAAAAAGGTGGAACATCTTGTACGACACTACTGTCGTCCTGCACTCTATCCTGGATATACCTAATAGAAAGGTAAACTTTAATAAATTTAATTTATTCTCGCCCATCTTTGACCAGGAGATAGCCTTCCTATAAGAGTGGGCCATTGTCATGTCTCATGTAGCTGTCTTCCTCGACACCATTCAGGGAAAGAAGAACTCCTATCTTGGAAATCTCCTTCCTATAATGGCAGTCACTATTGTGAATTTCAGGACAATAATGAACAAATTGACTATTTGTACGCCAATGGTTGATACTCTTGGAACATGTATCACTACACTGTTCAATCGCTATCTGGTCAACCAAGACTGTCAGTTGCAGCTGCTTTCCATCCAAGGCTCCTCCTTCACTGGCTGCTTAGATTCGATAACAGCAAAACTCTCAATGGAGTTATGGAGTTCGGGGTCGAAAATGCAATAAAGACTATAGGGAATTATATTGTCGAGAGCATCAGCAGCTCTCGTGACAGCAGCATGCCTGACAACCTCTTCGATGGATGAACTGTCAGTGATAGAATTATCAGCCTTTAGCAGAATCCCAAGAAACTACCAACGGAAAAGAAGGAATGGCTGACTCTGACTTCATGGGGTAGAAGATCTTTATCAACCTTTTTCTAAAATATAACAAACTAATCCCATCCTCTGATGCTGTGGAAAGGCTCTGCTCTCTAGTGAAGGACATCCTAAGACCCAAATGGCCTAGACCAGGGGTTCTCAACTTTTTTTTGTTTGCAGGACCCCTGAGTCCTAACTTTACGGTTATGGACCCCCATATACTCATATGTAATATACTTAAATCAAATATTTATTTGTAGGTTAGTAAAATCTAATAAGTTAATCCAACCTAATATAATATAAAAAAACTAAATTACAACCTTTGAAAATTTTAAGTGAAAAAACATAATTTTACATTATAATGACAGAATTACTAAAAAAAAAAAATTAAAAATACTATTTCAAACAACTTATATAAATTTTTATTCCTAATGCTATTAAATAGGATCCTTACTAATAGGCCTTATTAAAGAGATCCTTATGGAAGTTGTTTTGATATTAGCATTTTAATATCTGGCTCCAATTTCGTGAAAATCAGATGAAGATCACCCCTTTTTACTATACCAAGAGGTTTATGATTTTTTGTTATCAACTGTGTTACACGAGTAAATCCAGATTCCACAAGATAAAATGATGGGAAAACAATGACATACATTTTACCATTCTCCCTTAAAAACGGTTATTTTGCATGCAATGTCCTTATTCATGCAGTGTCCTTATTCTTCCATACGTCATTCTTTCTTTTTTAGAATAGACTTCGGACTGTCTCACCAGACGGCAATTCAACAAGTTCCTCTTGTAAATCAATTTCAACATGAGCAACATTTTCAAGTGGAATCAGCCCTCAATCTGGGATGTTGTTCTAAGCATCTTATACAATTTGTGTCTTCCTTGAAAGTTGCTCGTAGTTTTCGGAAATAATTCACTGATTTATTTTTCTTTCCACTGTGTCTTGTCCCCAAATAGCGACGAATGCTTACTTGGCTTCATGCTATCAATAGGAAGAACAGTTCATACATATAAGACACATTGGTTTTGTGATATTTTCTAGTGATATAATAAAACCATGTGACAGATATGTCAAAAATTGTCTTGATTTTTTCTTTGCTTGAGCCATGGGTAATTTAAATATAATAAGAATATTATTAACAATTAATTAATGGTAGAAATAATGTAAATATTAAAAAGATTTTGTAAGTTTCAATAACACAAACAATAGATTTCACCATGATGATGCCCTTACGAACTATAGCATGGAATGACTGCCTCTGACTGACTAACTATTTCTAGATAAGTCGGTGCTTAAATGATTTTTCTTTCGAGAATTTTTCTATGAATAGAAATTATTTTTTGCTTCAAATTAAGAAGGTTAGAAAAAATACGAGTATATTCTAATTGCAAAATTTCTGTACTTCTCAATGATATTAACTTTTTTATTTTTATTTAACAAATTATTTCATTTAAAATATTTTATAATGGATCCTTTTGTTCAAATTAATGTTGGAAATAATGTAAATAAAATAAGGTTTTGTAGGTTTCAATAACACAAACAATAGATTTCACCACGATGATGAGGGGTCGGAAAAGAGTGTGGGTAGGTATGAGCCATTCAAAAAGGAAGCAGAATCGAATGTTGCAGTAGCAGTGGTTCGATTCCGGTAAATCTTTGATGTAGAATTTCCGTTAGACTACCTTGAAAATGGGATCTGAAGGTCCCTAAAAGGGTCAGAAATGAGTGTAGGTAGGTATGAATTGTCAAAAAAATGAGTCTGGAGAAAGCTTGAGAAAAAGAAGGTTGGTGGGGCTAGCCTCGAAAGAGGAGAGGTCAATGAGATCCAAAAAGGGTAAGGAAATTCTATGGGTTGCTACATTCCCCAGAGCGAAGAAAAAAGTATGAAACCCTAAATTAACCTCAGGAAAGACCGAAAAATCGATTACGTTGGCAGATTTAGCGACTTTTAGGGGGAAAAGTTGTTGGCAGCCCTAAAAAAAGGTCAGAAAAGAGTGTGGAAACCGAAAAATCGGATGCGGCAAAAAAATCCGATTTTCTGGATTTTCTTGCTAAAAATTCCCTATTATACTGTTAAAATCCTGGTTATAAGGAAAGGAAAAAAATCCCGGTTATCAGTTAAAAACCGTCTGGCTCTGGTTTTTGGGATATATATATATATATATATATATATATATATATATATATATATATATATATATATATATATATATATATATATATATATATATATATATATATATATATATATATATATATATATATAATATATATTGAGAGAGAGAGAGAGAGTAAATGAATGATGTTTGTCCTTTCTTTTTTTTCCTTTTTTAAACTTGAAAAAATAAAACTTAATATTACTCATCGTTATTAGCAAAGAAACTCTAATATTCGTTATTGAAAAGTTTTACCAAAACATAAAACATTCAAATAAAAGTTTATGTGGAAGAAAAGCATCTAAGAGGTTTAGAAGGTAAATCTTTCAATTCGCTAATGGTATGAAGAGAGGATATTCTTCCTACATTTCAATGCATAGCATTTATCTTTTCATTAAACGAGTATACTTTATATTTTACTTAATATATACTGCATATAATATATATATATATATATATATATATATATATATATATATATATATATATATATATATATATATATATATATATATATATATATATATATATATATATATATATATATATATATATATAACGGTCTTTTCTGCATTTGCGTGCAATCCTGGTCAGGAAAGAGAGTGAGGTGAACGCAGGGATTTTGCAAACTCTGGCAACTTCCTGATACTATTTTTGGGGGTTCACGAGACTTGAGGCCAATTCCAATGGGTTGAACCCCCCAAAATGGCGTTAGGAAAGGGCGTGAGGTCAATTTGAGCGAAGTGATTTGCGCTGCGTTTCTCTTTCCACCTCTAGTATCTTCGGCCGTCACATCTGTCGTTTTGCCATCTTCTAAAGCTGAACCTTTAGCTCAAACTTTTGCCTCTGATTCATCTTTAGACGATTCCCGAACTGTTTGGCTTAGGTTGCCAGATTTTCTAAATCCGGCACCTGTGCAAAGTGCAACCCTTACTTCTGGCGTCATCATCAGCTGACTCGGAGAATTCTAGAGGGGCTGATTCCAAAGACATCCCCTCATTCACCCCTTCCCCCATCACCACTTGGAAGTTGGTGGCCTTAGGTCAAGGGGTTAGGTCCACCTTGAATTTGCAGCCTGTAGTTTCGGATGCAAGGTCTGTATTTTAATTAATTTCTACAACATCCAATTTCCACTTTGATGAGCATCACCTCTCTTCTTCTAGATATCCCTCTCTTATTCTTCGCCATGATACAGCTGGTAAACAGGCCTTTCATTTCTCTATTCAAAGCGACCTTGAGCATCTGGTGCAGCTCCCTACTCGTCTCCCTGATCGTCTTGGAGATGAACCTAACATTTTAGACATCTTTCTAACTTCTAATCCTTCACATACTGTTAAACTCTTTCCTCCTTTTAGTTTTCTCATCACGTTCTTTTCTCTGTATCCTATTCTATCTCTTCAAGTCTTCCGCAGGAAAGACCTCCTTCTATTGTGCCACTTCGGTGCCGCAAGCTGTTAGGACTCGCGGTCGTGTTACTTTGATTTCCCGTGAATGATTATTGCTTCAATGAGGGTAGTCCCTCGGAGTGTGCATAACGCATTACCGAGGTGATTCTCTCTGGCATGAAAGCGTACATTCAATATCCTTTCTCTTCTACTAAGCACAACAAACCTTGGTTTAACTCTGCTTGTTCTCATGCTATTCACCTTCAGGGAACACCGTTGTCTTCAAACCCCAGAAACTCACACAACTTACATTTTATCTCGGAGTCGTGCAAAATCTGTCCTTCGTGGCATCAAAAACTCTTTTCTTCCCAGAAAATGCAATATTATTTCTGGTTTCTCTTCTTCAGGCTCTTTCTGGCATGTTGCAAAAAAATGTCAACTCTAACTTTACTTCTTCCTCTTTCCACCTCTAGTATCTTCGGCCGTCACATGTCTTTTTGCCATCTTCTAAAGCTGAACCTTTAGCTCAAACTTTTGCCTCTGATTCATCTTTAGACGATTCCCGAACTAAGCTTGATACTAAGAAGGAGTACGGTACTGATAGTGTACCTTCTGTGGTTCTCAAAACTTGTACTTCCGAGCTTGCACCCTGCCTTGGTAAACTATTTCGTCTCTATCTTTTTACTTCAACCTCCCTTCTGGCTGGAAACGTATGCTCATTCAACCTGTGCGAAGAAGGAGCCCCTTTCAACCCTCTTACTACCGTTCCATTTCTTTGATCTCCGATCTCTCTAAAGTTCTCCAATCTATCACTAACAGGAAGATTTTCAAACATTTAATTTCTCCTTATCTTATCTCTGAGTGTAATCATGGCTTTCTTAAGAAAAGCTCTATTGGTGTTCTTCTTTCCCAAATTTTAGACACTTGCTTCACCGTTCTTCAGCTTTTCTGTGAATCCTTTGCTGTCAAACTGGACATATCGAAAACCTTCGATAGAGTCTGATTTCTAAACTTCCCTCTTTCGGTATCTATCCTTCTCTCTGTGATCTTTCTAATTTTCTTTACAGTCGTACTATAGCAGCTGTTGTAGACAGCCACCATTCTTCCTTTAAATCTATTAAAACATGGTTGTTTTCAATGTTTCAAAAACTCCATCTCTCTATTCGACAAAATCTTTCATACAACTGTGATATCTTCTTCTAAAACACAACTCAAACCTTCATCTGTTCTTAATATTCTCGGTGTATCTTTTTCTTGTGGTCTTTCATGGAAAGATCACCTTACTAGTCTTTCTAAACAAGTTTCTAAGAAGTTGGATATTCTGACTTTCCTTTACAATTGCTTCACTTCACACAAGTTGCTTACTTTGTATAGGGGTGTTGTTCGTCACTGTATGGAGTATGCTTCACACATCTAGTGTGATTCCACTTATACAATTTTCCTTGAGAAAATGGAGTCTAGGGCTTTTCGTCTCATCAACTCTCCAGCTCACATTGTCTCTCTCCAATCTCTTTCTGCCCTTCGAATTGCTGCGTCACTCTCTTCTAACTCTCTCGTAACATATTTTCTCCGTTGAGAAGAGCTCGTTCGACAACCTCTTTACACATTCCCATCCTTTCTCTACCCAATTCTCAGACCCCATACTTAACAGCTATGCTCAAATTTAAATATACTCTACTGGTAAAGTTTGGAACACACTCCCTTTATTTGCTTTAACAACTCCCTTGGAATTGTGCGCTTTCAAACCCCCTGTATGAGTACATGTCTGTCTCCAGCAACCAGAATAGATTTTTCCAACTCCGGCGGAAATTAGTAGGCCTCCGACCTTAGCCCACCGGAGGATATATATATATATATATATATATATATATATATATATATATATATATATATATATATATATATATATATATATATATATATATATATATATATATATACAGTATATCGTAATATATGGAGATCACATCCTTATATCATATAGACCTTAAGACATTATAAAGATAATGAAGAAAAAGAAATGATTTGAGGAGCATGTCAGAAGTAAAAAGAAAAAAGACTCAAAATATAAATGAAAGAAAATAAAATTGTTTTTTCTATTGAAGATTTTCTTGAAGATTTTGAATATTTCTTTTATTTTAATTTAAAACGAAGCTGAAGTTCAATTCAATAAATAATTTAATAATTTTAATATAGAAAAGAGATGAAGGAAAATCGCTTTATAAAAAGCTTAGACCAATTTTTCACGATTTACTTTTAAAAAAGATCGAGCAACTCAAGTTTTCAGCAATTTAATATATATATATATATATATATATATATATATATATATATATATATATATATATATATATATATATAATATATATATATATATATATATATATATATATATATATATATATAATATATATATATATATATATATATATATATATATATATATATATATATATATATATATATATATATATATAATATATATATATATATTATATATATATATATATATATATATATATATATATTATATATATATAAACCCTGGTTGACCACTGCACTTTTATTAGATTATAC
>SEYY01006775.1:0-13259 GCA_009176605.1 Armadillidium nasatum | reverse complement strand
TTTTTTATATATAAAAACATAAGATGTCTTTAATAAAATTAATAATATAATAGATATAGAGAATAATACATATAAATTTAACGATAAAAATATAACTATAACCTACGATGAACACGACAACGTATGGTTTAAAGGTAAAGACGTGTGTGATATCTTAGAATATAAAAAATCTAGAGATGCTATAAAAAGACACGTAGAAAATGAAGATAAAATAGAATATATAAGTTGAATTTGGACGCCCATGGGGGGCGTTCAATATGATAGACTTTAAACAAATATAACGAATGGTTTATATTGTTTAGTGTTTTCATCTAAACTTATTCAAGCTAAAGAATTTAAACTATGATAATATAGAATGTTTATCGAGTTGAAAATGAAGATAAAATAGAATATAAAAAGTTAAATTTGGAACCCCCCGTGAAACAGGGCCCAATTGATAGAAATTACAAAATCAAGACCATTTATATAAACGAATCGGTTTATATTGTTTAGTGTTTTCATCGAAAATATAAAAAATTTAAAAAAATTTTTAATATATAAAAACATAAGATGTCTTTTATAAAAATTAATAATATAATAGATATAGAGAATAATACATATAAATTTAACGATAAAAATATAACTATAACCTACGATGAACGCGACAACGTATGGTTTAAAGGTAAAGACGTATGCGATATCTTAGAATATAAAAATTCTAGAGATGCTATAGAAAACACGTAGAAAATGAAGATAAAATAGAATATAAAAGGTTGTTAAATTCGGATGGGGTCGTGAAACACGACCCCATACAATTTGATAGAACTTTACAAAATCAGACCATTTATATCAACGAATCGGTTTATATTGTTTAGTGTTTTCATCGAAACTTCATCAAGCTAAAGAATTTAAACTATGATAATATAGAATGTTTATCGAGTAGAAAATGAAGAT
Source organism: Armadillidium nasatum (assembly GCA_009176605.1). NCBI lineage: Eukaryota > Metazoa > Arthropoda > Malacostraca > Isopoda > Armadillidiidae > Armadillidium > Armadillidium nasatum. The sequence continues at coordinate 12,326 of SEYY01006775.1, read as the reverse complement.
AAAATAGAATATAATAAGTTGAATTTTTTCCTTCCCCCCTGAAACGGGGGAAGGAAGACGAAAAAAATTTGCGCCCATTTGCAATTTATATAAACGAATCTGGTTTATATTGTTTAGTGTTTTCATCGAAACTTCCTCAAGCTAAAGAATTTAAACTATGATAATATAGAATGTTTATCGAGTTGAAAATGAAGATAAAATAGAATACGAAAATTTAAATTCAAAGGGGGCCGTGAAACACGGCCCCTTGAAAAAAACTTTCAAAAAATACGATTTATATAAACGAATCGGGTTTATTTTTACCGCCGAGATCAATTTTTATAAGTAAATTTAGGGGGGGCAGATCTGCCCCCCCCCAGAATCACTTGTTCGTTTTTAATTTCTTTTATCAATTCTTTAGAATTTTTTAATTAAATCATTAATTTGAAAATTTTTTTATTTCAGCGCGCCACCTTAAGGTGGCGCGTTCAAAATAATATAACGTTTAGTTTATCGTAGTTGTTTAAAATTTTTTTATTTCAGCGCGCCACCTTAAGGTGGCGCGTTCAAAATAATTGAATACAACGATTGTTTTTTTTTTTATATACACACGATTGAAGGGGTCGCCTTAAGGCACCCTTCAACATTGATATACAACGATTGTTATTTTTTTTTTTTTATACACTATATATATTTAAATATATATATTTTTATTATAATGCCATATGGCAGTGGTCAAAATTACAATTAAAATATATTTATATGAATACAATCAAAATTATAATTTTTTATTTTTTGACCACTGCCATATGGCAGTGGTCAAAATTACAATTAAAGTATATTCATATGGATATACGCTAAATTATTTTTTTTTTGACCATAGGCACGTGCCTATGGTCAAACGACTTATACGCTAAATTATAATTTTTTTTTTTTTAATAATATTCATTATCAACAAAGGCTCTCGCTCACCCCCGCCTATAGGCGGGGGTGAGATAAAAAAATTTTTTTTCGTTTAATATTATAGATACAGCCCCCTGCCTTGAGGCATGGCGCTAAACTATATATTTTAATTTTTTCCTCCAAGATCAATTTTAATAATTAATCTTAGGGGGAGGGAATTCCCTCCCCCTAAGATTATATTAAATTTTTAAAATAATAGGTGGGAGCAGCTACGGCCTCCACCTCTTTATTATTGATGAAAATTAACTTATAAATAATAGGTGGGGGCCGCTACGGCCCCCACCTTTATATTCTTTTTCATTTTAAAAAATAATAATTGTTTGATTTTTTAAATTTTTCCTTAACTCTAACTTATTCTATAATGTCCTAAAGCTAATGTGTTTATATTATTTTCTAATACATATCGTTTATCATCATTACTACTTAATGAAATTTTATTTATCTGTGTTGTGAATACATTATGCTTTTTACTCTGTATTGTATTCATTTTTCGATATACAGTCTCATTTTCAAATAATGCTCTTTTATAATCTTCAATATTAATTGCTTGATTAATAACGCTTTTCTTTACTCCTTTAGCTTTCTTAATTTCTTTATTTTCTAAAGTTTTAAAAGCGTATAATTTTGCTCTTAGTCCTACAAATTCTGTTATCAGTTTTCCAGCTGTTTCATCTTTCATTTTACCTAATACCTTTTATTTTTTTCTGAATATAATTTATGCTCTTTTGGATAATCAGATGTATCAAACAGTTTTATATTCTTTTTCATATCTTTATATATATCATTCGTGTATATATAATAACATAATGAATCTGTATCTGTAAACAGTAATTTTGCTTTTTCATTATATTTATTTTTTATATGACTATAATGAAAGTCATACATTAAAGTTTTACTTAACTCTAAAATAGACATTCCTACATAAATAGGTTTATCAAATCTCAGTTTAGTTTTTTTCATATGACAAGCTATTAAATTTTCTGAAAATATTTTAAAAGATTCAAAGTTTGGTTTATTAACTAACTTCTGAGCTTGCTCTTTATTTTTAACTAGTTGTACATCTACTCTATTTCTAATATTTTCCATCGTTTTTCCAAACACTGAGTTGTTCATTAATTTATAGAAATCTTTCTCAAATTCATTTTTCGCTTCTTTTCTTTTATTCGTATTTAACTCTATATAGGATTTCATCCAATCGCTTTGATCAAATTCTAATATTCTATACACTTTCTTTAATTTCAATCCTAAATTTAAACATTGCTTTAAATTTCTATAATGGATTACATATTTTTCTTTATTATTTAGATTTGGAACTAATTTTGACACTTTATCTAATTCTAGATTTTCAGCCGCTAATGGATAATCGTTATGCAAATCATGTAATTCTTTCGGGTATTCTAAATCAACTTCTAAAATATAACCTTTTCTAGCTTCATCATCGATATCTAAAACATCTATATCATTTACATTCTTTACCCATTTAAATTTTCCTGTTGGTAGATACTGAGACATTGCCCAACCATACAAATTATTAGCATCTAAATAAGTGATATAACTATGCGGTTTATTTTTATCATAACTTTCTTGAATATATGGATTATTAGCCTTTGCATATCTATGTGTTATAGTGCTTATTCCTCCTCTAATCCCTTTTTCTATCGTTAACAACATATCCGGATCTTTTAATAAATCTAATTTTACTTTCGTTTCTTTTAATAATGCATCCCAAGATAACCTGGAGATGTAAAATAACGTGCTGGATCTAATTTATAGGTATCTAAACAAGTTGTTCTAAAATTTTCAAATACATCCGCTAATAATAACGTGTCCGATTTTAAATATAACATATGATAATCTCTAAAAGTTTTACATTTAAATTTTTTCCAAATATTCTGTGCGTGTTTGTAATCCTCATTTGATATGTCTTCATTATTTAACATGCTATAAAATTTCTCTTTATTAGGTAATTTTTCATAATTAAATTTTAATATATCATCCATCCAATCATATGGGTAAACACCTTTCTTTCTTAATAATTTAAATTGATCATCTTGATAATATTTTGATAAATTTTTAAAATTTTCATCCGTTAGATTCGATGCTAATTTAGCTAGAGATGAAGACATGAATCTGAAACTATCGATAAATCTCAACTCCATATTAATCGATTTTGAAACGGTAATTTCACCCACTTTTATATACTGACTGAAACTTATATAAGTTTCATCTGTTTGAGGGATTGCTTTCAATTGTCCATCTACTAAACCGAAATCTTTGACAAATAAATGAGCATCATATTTAGATAAGTTATGCATTATTATTGGAACAAATTTAGGTTCTCGAATTTGTAAATTACAACTTCTATGAGCAGGTCCTCTATATTCTCCCGTTAAATGATTATGATCTCTTACTTTAAAATCGTTTTCTGTATATTCTCTTTTACATACGTAACAGCGGTTTGCATTTTCATGATTTATTTTTTCTTCTGGAGTTAAATTCATTGGTTTGTTTATTCTCAATAATTCATAAATTCTTTTTGATTCTGAAATTAAATATTCTACAAACGTTTTAGATGCATTTTCTCCTTCATATATTTCAAACTTTGAATATTCATCCACATCACATTTCGTATAACAACACCAACTGTTTGGTCGATGTTTCTGTAAATTAATCGTATAAGATTCTTTTGGATTTGGTTGAGTGGTATGTATTTTTTGTAAGGTGCTTTCAAAATCCGCATATATAACAAATGGATGTTTGAATTGTTTATAATGAAGTCTAAATTGTACTTGACCTTCTGATAATTCCATTCTCACAGGTGTGTGAATACTGCAATTTGGTAAGATGATTATCTAATAATTCTTTTTTATAAAAGCTATGCAAACAGAATCGACATGGATAAGTTTGTCCTTTATTCTTTTTATCTATGAATGGACTCAAATGTTTCATAAGTATATAATGTGTATTTTTATCATTTGATATTAGAAGTAAATCAACATGTTTAGTTTTCTCAACTTTAGTAATTCTTAATGGATATAATATTTCTTTTTCATCAAGTCCAAATACGTTAACTGACACATCGTTTTGGTTCTCAAATTTAGTAATCTGTTTTAATTGAACTGGAAATTCTATTCCTTTCCAATCATAATTTTTAGATGTTTCTTTTATTCTTGTTGATAATCTTTGCGGATTACATTCATCTAAAGAATCAGATCTGGCTATACACCATTTGAAACATTCGTTATCATTTTTATTTTGAATATTAATCAATCCAAATTTTGAGTTTTTATATTTATCTGGAGTTTCGATATAAGAAGAAGCTCTTAATGGTTTATATTTTGCTACTTTTATTTCAAATTCTAAAAGTTTCTTGATAATCCACCCTGATCCTTCTTTGGTAAACTTGCATATTTTTCTTCAATTTTATTAACCATTTCAAGTACTGTTTCTTTTATTTGAGAATTATTTGTTATGCTTGTCATAGTTCCGCTGTTGAACCAATGTTTAATATATGATGTTTTTCCATCAGGTAAAGATTTATAAAATTCCACAAAAATAGAGAGACTCAGTTTCAAATTTTCCCAATTTTGCTCTTGAATTTTATTTTCAATGGTTTTCATCATATTATTAATAAATGCTCTTGGATCAACCATTTTTATATTGGTATAACAATAGGCTTTAAAATTACCTTGAAGTCCTTTTCGGCAATTTTTATAATGACAACTCATTAAATTTATTTGATGTTTTTTACTTTCCTCATGAATTTTAAGATTTAGAACGCTTTTATTACACAGTGAACATAATTTCTTTTTAAGTTTTGATAATGAGAAGGGTAATAATTGATTTGTATTTCTAATATGTTTATTACTTTTTTCATGAATTTTAAAATTTTTAATATTAGTATTACAGATCTCACAAGTTGTCATTTTATTATAGATTTTTTTATTATAAGTCAATTTCGAATTTTCAACTTTCTCAGATCTTGCCATTTTATTATAGATTTTTTTATTATAAGTCAATTTCGAATTTTCGTTATTCATCTCTGATTTTAAAAAAGGAGATAATTTTTCTTCTAAATCTTTTATTCTTCTTGAAAATCGTTCTTTATCTAAAATTACAGAAGTTAGCTCATCATTTGTTCTATCATAATTATCCATCTCAAAAATGTAATTATTTTGTGAAAAGGTAACTTTCTTTTTATATTTGTTCATTTTTATTCCTTATTTATTATAGGAAAAATAAAAAAAAGTATTATTTTTCTTAAACTCATCAAGTTCTTCAATTTTACTCTCATGCAAATTTTCTCTATCTTTTGTATTTTTTAAAATTATCTTTAATAACTTTTTTCATAATAAAACTACCTTAAAAATAATAACAAATTCGAATTCCTCGGGCTTGATAAGCTATAAATTTATGCCTTATTTTTTTCTCTATCTTACGTAGAACCGAATATTCATATTTTTTAAAATTGAAAATGTATTTTTCAAATCCGTAGATTTTTTTAGAACTTCCAGATCTTCCAGGAAAGTTAATTCTGGAACGAAAAAGTGGGTTTAAAAGCTCGAATTTGGAAATTTTTTTCATGATTCATATGTAGAATAATTAAATTCGAAAAGTTGTCGGAGCAGATTTTCTCTATCTTTTATATTTTCCAAGTTATATTAAATAAGTTATCTTCCTGAGCTACCTATCTCAAAAATAATTTCAAATTTGGAATCCTCGTTCTCGAAAACCTATAAATTGATACCTCATTTATCTCTATATTTTTCGTAGAGCCGAATATTCACATTTAAAAAAATCAGTGTTGTAAATATTATTATTATTATTATTATTATTATTATTATTATTATTATTATTATTATTATTATTATTATTATTTAGTCATTCCAACAGTGACGTCATATTTTTCTTCTTGTCTTTGTTTTGCTCTTTATTATTATTATTATTATTATTATTATTATTAACTCGACCGCTTGAAGCGGTCGATGAGACTACCACTACCACAACAACTGCAATTACTCAGTCAAATCTTCTTATCATTCTTTGCTCTTTATTACGTTCATATATCTGTTTACATTAACGAATACACATGTACAACATTCGACCGCTTCAAGCGGTCGCTTTCCTATCCGATTTCTTTTATAAAAAAGGACCGTACAGGTATTGAACCCGAGATCTATGAATCTTGAGCCTAGTTATTATAACCAATACTGCTACAGAGACTCTGATACATTTAAAAAAAATACTTCTAGTCTTTCTCAAAATATTCTAATATAGATTTAAACTAATATAACTTCGTTAATATTAATTTTACAAAAAAATTTATAAGTATCAAAAATATGAATTTTTTTATGCCTAAAAAATTAATACTTATAAAAAATTTTCCCAGATGCACCTATCTATTTATTTTTTATTTTTCGATAACTAATATTAATTTTACAAAATATTTTATAGATATAAGAAATATAGATCCTTGTATTCTCTATATAATTTATTCTATAAGATTTTTTATTATAACTCAATTTCAAGCAAACCAGCAGTGAGCGTGCTCAAGGTTTTCCTGCTCAGGTAATCATCCAGGTTTTTCGGGAAGGGACTCGGAACCTCTAAGCATTCCAACTTCGGAAGTCTCTGTATACTACTTTTAAAAAACATTATAAGTAGTATGTAAAACCCGATGAGCGAGCGAAGCGAGCGAGTATGAGAACATTCCCTCATGTTTGCGAGCGCAGCGAGCGAAAATGAGGGGATGTTCTCGTATCCGGGTTTTACATACTACTATATATATATAATATATATATATATATATATATATATATATATATATATATATATATATATATATATATATATATATATATATATAATATATATATATATATATATATATATATATATATATATATATATATATATATATATATATATATATATATATATATATATATATATATATATATATATATATATATATATATATATATATATATATATATATATATATATATATATATATATATATTATATATGTAGCAATATAATTGTAAATACATTTAAATAGAGTTAAATCGCAAATAAAAGTAATATTTAATTTTAGCGCATAAAATCAAATATTACTTTTCTATGCGATTTAACTCTATTTAAATGTATTTACAATTATATTGCTATATATATATATATATATATATATATATATATATATATTATATATATATATATATATATATATATATATATATATATATATATATATCGTCCCTGCTCATTAGTATGTCTTCGGAAAGAAATACTCGACTGGTGATCATCTTTCTATTCTCTCTGATATTTGATACTCTGAATTCGGAATTTCGGTAAATTCGGTGGCGCTAGACATGCCAAAATTTTTTGATAGAGTCTTGCACAAAGTTTTATTTTCCAAGCTTCCCTCTTTCGGTATCTTTCCTTCGTTCTGTAATCTTCTATCTGATCTCCTTCCGGTCGTTCTATTGCAGCCGTAGTGTACGACAATCGTTCTTCCTTTAAATCTATCAATAGTTATATTCCTCAGGGTTCTGTTCTATTCCCAACTCTTTTTTTCTATTTTTCATCAATGATCTTCTCTAAATAACTTCTTCACCAGTCCACTCTTTTGCTAATGATTCCACCCCTTGCTATTCCTTTTATTTTGAAAGGCGACATACACAATCGCTCATGCTTGGAAGATTGCTTTGGAGTAGCTGACATCTCATTTTTTATCGTATTTCCAATTGGGCCAGGAGAAAACATGATTTTTTCAATGCCTCAAAAACTTAATCTTTCACCTATCTACTCGGCAATATCTTCCACACAACTATAATATCTTCTTCGAAAACACTCAACTCCAACCATCTCTGTCCTCAATATTTTTATTGCTTCCTTTTTCATGATCTTTCTTGGATGGATCACATTATCTCTCTTTCTGCATCAGTTTCTAAGAGATTAGTTGTTCTGGGGAGCCTTCGGAACATTTTTACACTACTCCAGCTGCTTGATCTGTATAGGAGTGTTATACGTCCCTGTTATATGGAAAACACGTCGCATATCTGAGGTGTTTCCATGCACTCACGCAGCTCGTCTTGAAAAGGCTTAATCTAAACCTTTTCGTCTCATCAACCCTTCTCAGTAAATCTTTAAGATTTTTTTTCAGCCAGAAGAGCCGTTGCATCATTTTTTTACAATATATCTATTAAAATAAATATTGCTCTTGTAATCTTACTAGTCGCATACCTCCCACGGCACGTCTGTAAACGCAATTTCATCCTTTTGCTGTTCGATTATCTGACCTTAGACTTAATCTCTATGCTCAATCTTACATGTATTGTGCTGGTAAAGTCTTGAATACTCTTGCTTCTTCTATTTTCTACACTACCTATGACTTAAACACAGTTAATTAAGAACCTTCAACTCAGTTTAGGGTGGGAGGAAATTGCTGATGATTACAAATATGTAAAAGGCTATCATAATTCCAAACGGTTCCTGAGAATAAGACTTTTAAAGTGACACCTGTCTATAATTACCTTGAATCTGACTGAATATGCTGCCCTCAAAAGAAAAATTATTTTCATATTTCTGAAAACAATTTTCTGATATTTTTTACAGAAAATTTTATCCTGATTTTAAGTTGTATGTTTTTTTTTTTAATTTTTTATAATTCATAATTCATAGTTTTTCATAATTCCAAATGGTTACTGACATAAGGAAAATCAAAATATTCTTAAAAATGGACAATACAACAACGACTTCAACTTTTGGGGGTAAAAAATTTTACAAAAAAATTGGAAACGAAATCAGTACTTCTAATTCAAAATCTGTAATTAGTTTTTCATAATTCCAAAAGGTTCCCGAGAAATAGACTTTTCAAGTAATGTATGCCGAACGACCTACAAACTCCCTTCTAGGATTCGTATAATGGGAAAAAAATTTCAATTCAATTTTATACCAGAAAAATATCGATATTTATATTCGATATATTCTATATATATATATATATATATATATATATATATATATATATATATATATATATATATATATATATATATATATATATATATATATATATATATATATATATATATATATATATATATATATATATATATATATATATATATATATATATATATATATATATATATATATATATATATATATATATATATATATATATATATATATATATATATATATATATATATATATATATATATATATATATATATATATATATATATATATATATATATATATATATATATATATATATATATATATATATATATATATATATATATATATATATATATATATATATATATATATATATATATATATATATATATATATATATATATATATATATATATATATATATATATTATATATATATATATATATATATATATATATATATATATATATATATATATATATATATATATATATATATATATATATATATATATATATATATATGCTAAAAAACAGTTACCCAAGACTTCGTTAGTAGAATTTGTCGAAACGATAATATATGGAATCATTGAAGTTTATTGATATAAGTCAATCCTTTAAACAAATTTTCATTTAAGAAATAATATTGCGAAAAACCTTTGTATATATATATATATATATATATATATATATATATATATATATATATATATATATATATATATATATATATATATATATATATATATATATATATATATATGTGTGTGTGTGTGTGTGTGTGTGTGTGTGTGTGTGTGTGTGTGTGTGTGTGTGTGTAACTATGTTGTTTCCAAATATTATACTTGCCTAAACTAATTCTAGTTATACACTTTGTCAGTGGGCGTAGTCAAAGTATCTTGTTTAAAGACGATTGGCTGAAAATTTAATCTTAAAATTAGACCCATGTTACTCTGAAAAATGACCGACCCAAGCACAGTCGATTACTTCTGTCCACGATAGTACATAGTACAGGAGAAAGGTCAATAAATTAGGAGGGGGACGGTATAGGCTGCTGAGTTTAGTTGGGGGTGGAGACGTTTAATATAGAGGGATTCTGGGATTTTTCTGTCAGAATCAGTAGGGTTTGAGGATAAAATGCAGTAATCAGATGTGCGGAGTGGATGGTTAAGGGACATGGCATAGTTCCGTGTGGGAGAGTGTTCTGTAGAAGAAATGGGAAGATGAGTACGGAATGACATGCCGAGATACATTTATATATATTATATATATATATATATATATATATATATATATATATATATATATATATATATATATATATATATATATATATATATATATATATATATATATATATATATAGAGAGAGAGAGAGAGAGAGAGAGAGAGTTTCTTAATTGCACTGCAATATTTTAGGTATGGGTTCCCTATATTATTAGAAACAATAAAAGTCATGTAAACATATTGCACAAAATAATTTATTCACGTGATATTGGGTTATACAGTTATGTATTTCGCAGGACATCATTTACAGTAACTGTTCAAAGTGGCTTCCATCTTCTTGAATGCACGACGTATCCATGCTTTTCTGGCACCTCGTATAGCATTAGGACGAAGCCTGATAGTTGCTGCGGCAACCTCGATCCGATTTTGTATCTTTTCTTGCGTTTCCACAGACTTAGAATTAACCATAGACTTCATCCAGTACCACAGAAAGTAATCCAATGGCGTTAAATCAGGGGATCGTGGTGGCCATTTAACTGGACCGTTGCTCCTTACCCATCGGTGACCATACGTTGTGTTTAAATAATCTGGACAATATGCGAATAGTGCGCCGGTGCACTGTTATGCATAAACCAACAACCCCTGAGTATTGTCAATCGGAATATCTTGTAGAAGCTCAGGGAGATTATCCTGTAAAAACTGCAGGTAAGAAACTCCTGAAAGTCTTGGTGGCAAAAAGAAGGGGCCGACTAAATTGTCGCCTAGAAAACCACACCAGACATTTAATGAAAAAGTATGTTGGTAATGTGTAGTAGCTGTCGTATGAGGATTTTTATCATCCCAGGTATGGGTGTTTCGCTAATTAGTAATCCCATTTCTCGTAAATCAGGATTCATCTTTAACGAGCATGCGGCTCAGGAAATTAGGATCTCGTGTGTATTTTCGAATTATCCACTGGAAGAAATGTCTGCGCTTGTTATAATCATGTGGTAGCAGTTCTTGCACAGGGTTAACGTGATATGGGTACAGTTGTTGTTCTCGCAATCTTCGTCATATGCTGGTAGAGGACACATCCAAACGAAAGACAATCTTCAGGTGCTAGTACTAGGAGATAACTGAACAGCATTGAGTATTTCTTCTTCAACGTTAGTTGTTCGTCTAATCCTTTGTTGGCCGGCGTTTACTCGTAGAGGGTTTAATGTTTCATTTTCCCTGAGGCGTCTTTCAATGGCCTCAAATGCTTTACGATTTGGCATTCTTCGATTAGGATATTTTTCACGATATCTTCGAACGGCTGCAAGACCATATTGATGTACCTCGCCATTTGTTAAAAGCATATCTGCTTAATCTGCAAATGGGAACACATTCGTGGTGTCACCCATGATAATCCACTCGAAATGACACAGAACGAGACAATCTAATGAGTAACCTACACCCACAGAGTCTAATACGGAATGACAGAAATGTACTACCCTTTTCAACAAATGAACGTATGCTAATGTTCAGAGAGATACGTCTTTAACATCTGATATCTCTAATATAAACTAATTTTAAACATATGCTTATATGACCTTTAATTGTTTTTATTGTGGTAGAGAACCCATACCTTAAATATTGCCGTGCAATTCTGAAAACACTCTGCGCATATATATATATATATATATATATATATATATATATATATATATATATATATATATATATATATATATATATATATATATATATATATATATATATATATATATATATATATATATATATATATATATATATATATATATATATATATATATATATATATATATATATATATATATATATATATATATATATATATATATATATATATATATATATATATATATATATATATATATATATATATATACTTTTTATAACTGCTATTTGAGGATTCGAACCAGGGCCTAAATAGCAGTTATAAAAGTATACAAAATAATTCCACGTATATATATATGGTATATATATATATATATATGTATATATATTATATATATATATATATATATATATATATATATATATATATATATATATATATATATATATATATATATATATATATATATATATATATATATATATAATATATATATATATATATATATATATATATATATATATATATATATATATATATATATATATATATATATATATATATAATA
>SEYY01006774.1:42500-69854 GCA_009176605.1 Armadillidium nasatum | reverse complement strand
ACTTTTAGTTCATTACTATTATTTTTTAGTTTTCTTTTCTTTTCTTAATCTTCTTTAAATAAAAATCCCAGGTGTAGGGAGTCGAAAGCTCGGGTCTATTTTATCTTATCGTAGTTCGCGCTTTAATTTATTGTTACTTCGTTTTATTGCTTTACGGTTTTATTTTCTAAGAGAGAATAAAATTTTTGTTCATGGTTATAGTTTATAAGGATTCAATCACGTTAAATACTATATGGTGGTAATGTCTAAATATTTGTATATTACTTGTCCTTTCTGATCTATCAAGGTTTCACTTTCATGTCATTCATTTCTGTGCTTCTATATGCAAACCAGCCAATAGTTCAATAGGATAATAATATGTTTACTTAACGATATAATACTTTTTTTGAGAATGCATTGCACTTTAATTTTCCCAGTTTATTAATGTTAATAATTTATGTTAAAATAATTGACATTAATTCAAATCGAAGTGGCTTAACATGTTTATATTTAACTATAAGTTTTTCATTATAATTAAATATTACCTCAGAATACTTGTTAAATTTAAGCAATAATAGAATTAATATAAAAATTTTCAAACGGTAAATAAAACGAAGGATTACAATATCATTTTATTTAAACTTCTATAGTCTATACATAGCCTATACACATTTGTTATTTAAGAAACAAATTTGAAAAGAAATTATACAGTTTTACTTAGCACTAAACAAATTATGATAAAAGTAAAATTACATATCATTGTTAGCACCATGCATATGGTATTTTTACAACATTCTTCAGTATGTATTTGAATATAAACTTTGGTAATGCTAAAATTTGGTATAATAGGAGATGGTTGACGGATCACTTAGGATCCCATTGTTTGGTAATATTGAAGCTTCTATTGAGGTTTCTATAATGTTTGGTATTATTTGAATAATTCTACAAAGATAAACCAACCAACTCTGAATCAGTATTATAATAAATTGAATCAGAGATCATTTATCACTACTGTTTGCAAAAATCATTTTGTGTTTCCAACATTTTTACAGTACGTATTTGAATATGAGTTTTAGTGAAACAATACTTTTTTTGTTATAAATGATGGGTATGAAAGGTTAACTAAGATCTTATTGGTTTGATAATGTGGTTTTTATTGGAGGTTCAAAAAGAATTTGATTTTATTCAGATAATTTGTCAAAGTGAACCAATTAATGCTGAATCAGTAAATAATAAATAGACATGGATATTAAATGCCACTTCTACACTCAGATAATAAAATCAAGTTTATACTTGTTTAGTTAAACTTGTAAAAATTGTTTGGTAAAACAATTTGATACTATACATTAGCAGATTTTTGTAAATTATTTTGCATTTCTTTTTATTTGTTATAATTTATGTATTTATTTATTCCCTAGTGTAAGTTGTTCAAACAAATCATACTGATTTATTTAATTTTTCATATTTGAAACTTATATAAAAAAATGTCATCTAGACATTTATTCTATACATTATTCTAAATGTCATCTAGACATTTATTCTAGATATTATTCTAAATGTCATCTAGACATTTATTCTAGACACTATTCTAAATGTCATATAGACATTTACAAGTTTATTCTGCTTTTAAATAATTTAAATGCAATTTGCATATAAAATTGATCAAACAAAATAAATTATAAATCATAATTGCAAATTATAATTTGCATTACAAATTTACTGTTAAATCAAATTGATTGAGCAACTTTAATATTACAAAATGGGAAGCTTTATATAAGTATATTTATAATGATAATAGAGCATTATATAATTATAAAATATAAAATAATTTCATTTTAAAAACAAAAAAAAAAAATTATATTTAACAATTAATTAATAAATTAATATAAGTTAATTATATTTATTATTTTATATATACATAAATGAAACATTCCAGTCTTTGGAAGAAGAAAAATAGTAAATTATTTGGATTTGAAAATTAATTAATTAATTAGTTTATTAAAATTAATTAATTGAGAAGATACAAATTTTTAAAAAAACAGTCCCAATATTCTTTGACTTAAAGATTAATTCAAATAAATATTCCCAGAGCCTTCAATGTAAACTTTTAGTCACAAACAAATAAGAAAAATAATTAATTAAATAATTAATTAATTAGTTTATTAAAATTAATTAATTGAGAAGATACAAATTTTTAAAAAACAGTCCCAATATTCTTTGACTTAAAGATTAATTCAAATAAATATTCCCAGAGCCTTCAATGTAAACTTTTAGTCACAAACAAATAAGGAAAAAGTTTTATGCTTAGGCCAGTGTTATGTATTTTCCATTAGTCACCAACTAATAAATAGGAAAGGCATGGTGACATGCTTTGAATATCCTCTAATCTTAAGGAGTCTAGGGTTTGATACTTGGAAAAACTTTTATGCTTACAACAATATTAATTTTTATTTTGTGAGATATTTCTCATAATTTTAGCTTTAATATAAGAAAAAAAATTATTAATTCTTTAAAAAAAATTATATTTATTCTTTGGAAAAGTCATTAACCATTACACAAAATCCTTAAATAAAGCAAGTAAAAATTGTCAGAAATTTAAATATAGGAAAATTCTGATATACAATTGATTGTTAATAGGAAAATAAGAGATTTTCAATATGGATATGCCTGAGGTTAAATCTCTTATCTCTTATTCCGCTTTGTAGTGTATCAATATTATTCATAATGCAACAAAAAAAGCATTGACCTTTTGTAGCTCTGAGAGTCATAGAAAACTATCGAAAAAAACACAAGATTATGCACATAGTTGGCACCATATTTTCTGAATACCCTTAATTCATGAATTATATTTAAAAGAAGATATTCAAATAATAATATAATAATAATAATAATAATAATAATAATAATAATAATAATAATAATAATAATAATACCAATGGATGATTTATTTTTAGATAAATAAATAAATTTCAAGTATTAAAAATTATTTATAGGAGAAAAAAAAAAATCTTTGAAATAATGTAAATCTTGTCACCATCTTTAATAATACTCACTTGGTAGATTAAAGAACCATGTTAAGAGAAATAAAACTAAAACAATTTACTCAACTTTACGACAATAAATTACAGGGTGTCTCGCTCGCTCTAGACCCCAGATATCAGAGTACTGGTCATTAGTTAATAAAAATTTGATACCAACAAACTTTGATGTGTGAGAAGCGAGGTGGAATCATGATAGGTTGAGCGACAGTCGTCCGAGGTTTGCTTATACACGAGTCAGGCAATTAATGCATATCTGAGGGAGAGAGCAAGTGGGATACCCTGTAAGTTTGTTTAAAAAGACTCATTACGGCTGAAATAGAAATTCTGTAGTTAAAAATTACTTTCAGTTTACTCATCGTGAACTGAAAATTGTATTGCCTTTAAAAAAAAAAATATTTAGATTTATGTAATATTTATTCATTCATGTGGCGGTCTACATATCATTGGGTTAATAATTTTTATTACATAAGTGCTGATCCACAATTGAAATTGTTTCATATTTTTCCACATTATTTAAAGCAATTTATGAAGTAAATATAATAAAATATATGCTTGTGAATATGTATATTATTATGTGTAAATAAAATATATAAAAAAATTAACAAATTAAAAAAAAAAATTATAATATAAATGTAATAAATTAGAAATTTTAAGATTACTTATAAAAATTATAATTACTAATGATTATTAAGGAATTTACAGCCCAACATAGTGTAAGTAAAAAAAAAAGAAATCAAGGAAAAATAATGCAAAAAAAAAAAAAAAAAAAAAAAAAAAAAAAAAAACTATTTGTGACTACTAATAAATGAAAAACAAGAAACTAAACATACAATTAAGTTTACAGTTAAACAGTAAAATAAAAATAAATAAATAAAAATAAATAAAAATAGATATTACAATCAAATCAAACCTGAACTGATTATTTAATAAATTTTGAGAATGTTTTCTTTAAAAATTTTTGAAAAAGTTTACATGCTTTCAAAATTTATTGTAATTCAATATATTTAAAGTAAAGTTAAAATAATAAGCTATAGATAAGAGAAAAAAAAACTAAACCTAAATATGGAAAGAGTAGTACCAATGGAATTCAATTTTCATCAGTTTAAGAAACTATTTTATCAAATTTACTTTATTTAAACATTAATCTTTAAAAGTAAACTTTAAATAACAAACTATGGTTAAGAGGAAAGAAACAAAACTAAGGAAGTTATTCCAAAAGAATTCAATTATCTTCAGCTTAACAAACTCTGTTTTATTGAATTTAATTTATATAAAACTTTGAGGAACTTAATTTTCCTCAATTTAAGAAACTATTTTATTAAATAACAAACTATGGATAAGGGAGAAAGAAATCAAACTAAGGAAGTTATACCAAAAGAATTAAATTTTCCTCAATTTAAGAAACTATTTTATTGAATTTAGTTTATTTAAACATTAAACTTTAAAAGTAAACTTAAAATAGCAACCTATGGATTTTGTCTACACAATTCAATTTTCATCAGTTTAAGAAATTCTATTTTATTGAATTTAGTTTTTTTTTTTTTTTTTTTTTTTTTTTAAATATTCATTAGCGATATATAATGAAGGTATAAAATTACTAAAAAGAAATACTAAAAATACTATTAAAATTTTTAGTAATTATAGAAAATAACGTTATTTATGATTATTACAAATGTGACCCATTTTTACTCTTTTTACTTTCCTTGGCAATTTCAAAGCCAAAGACCAAGATAATAATAAATAAATATATAATAAGAATAAGAATAATAATAATAAATAAATAAATAATAATAATATTAATAATAATAAAATCAGTTGGAAGTTATAAAAAGATTTTATACATAACAATGTTTTAAAATTTTTGTCATTACAAACTGGACTGACTAGATAAAATAATAATAATAATAATAATAATAATAATAATAATAATAATAATAATAATAATAATAATAATAATAATAATAATAATATGACTGAATTGAAACTGTACTCAAAAAACTAAATCTAATGTACCTAAAGAATAAAATTCTTTAGAGGTGGGACTCAAATTTCGCGCCTGACTTAAGCATAACGGTTATGAATTATCTTTGATTTGTTTTATCTTCAAACCATTAGAAGAAAAAAATTGCTCATAAGTGTTTCAGGAGCAGCGTTTATCTTTTTTTTCTATTAAAAGTTTAACAAGATTAATAGAAAAGGGACAATACCCAAAATGAGTTAAAAGTTATTTTAAATTTACATTTTGTAGCTCCTCCAAATAGGAAATATCCGCAAGGGATGTTTTAATATATATTACGCTTAGGTTAATTTTTCGATAATGGAAATTTTTCGTTTACCCTGTATTCTTTTTTCTATCCTAGTTTTCCCATTGGTCAGTTGTTTATATTCTTTTAATTACTGTTCTTTATAACTTCTTGATTAGGCTCATTTTTTGGGGGTTTGTGTATTTCAGACAAAAAATAAATTTTAGGAATAGACGCTAAACTATAAACTGTTGAAAGATGACTTCGCCCCTTATGACCATTTGATAAAATCAGGTTTAAGGTCATACCTTAAACTTATTAAATCTGATTCTGAATTTGCTAATTTTTTCCCTAAAGCACAAACTAATTACAATCTTTCTACTTATTTAATCTTTTACTTACTTACTCTTTGAGCACTTTTTGAATATTGTCCTAAATTAGAATTTGACAAAGTACTATTTGTGTCCTTGTTACATGTTTTCTATTGACGATAACTCAGAAAAAAAAATATTCGCGCATTTTTTGATATAGCAGGAATTTAAACTAAGCTTAAGTATTACTCATTCATCTTTACTTCGGAAATTTACTTTAATTATATTTATCAACTTTCTTAATTAAAAATTTATAGAATGTTTGGAAGACTTAATGACATAGGGTTTATATAATATTCGTATAAAAAAGGAATGCTCTAAAATAATAATATGAGGATTTTCCTAGTTATAAATTATACATATTGTAAACATACACAAATGTATGCAATCATATTTTAAGAAATAATTTTACATTTACAATATAGAACTTTACAATCATTTATCTTACCTATTACAATAATATATTTAGAAAAGATAAGGCAATAAATTTACAATAATAATATAAAAAAAAAATATTTAGTCTTAACTATAACCTAGGCTCCCTTTTCTTTGATTTTCTGAAACTCATATGGAATGAAGACCCTCTTAGTAATGGAGAAATGCCTGTTCGACTAAACCTTCTTGGTAAAGTGCAATCGCCGGGCACTATATCTCTTTCCTCTGACGCTTCGTCATTATCTAAAGTTTCATGAGCAATATCAAGTCGAGATAATGACATATTCAAGTAAGGAATAGAGGCTAAACTATATGCTGGTGAAAGATGACTTCGCCCATTATGACCATTTGATAAATCAGGTTTAAGGTCATATTTTGAGTTTCTTAAATCTGATTTTGAAGACCGAATTTCTTGTCTTGTTGCCTTTATATCGTGTTTTGAATTTCTGAGATTAAACCTTGACTCTTCTTTATCATGTGAATATAAATTTGTAGTTGGTTCTTTGTTTACAAAGTCTTTTTTAGATGTTTTTGTGCTATAATTACTAGAACTATATATATCTGACCGCAAAGTTCCAAAATCTTCATTTTTAGTTTTTAATAAATCTTTTTTAGAGCCCCGTAATTCAGATTTCGACTTTCGTAATTCATATTTCATAGAATTAGAGTTGTTATATAGCATACTATTATAATCACAACTTGGTTTTAATTCAAACATAGAACAACTAAGTTCAGGTCGAATTCCCAAATTGGTTCTTTGTTTGCTTTTCTTTGGAGTAGGAGAATTTAATTGATTTAAGGCTCTGCTATAACTACCGCAACATAAATTATTCCAAGGTCTAGCTAAGTTTATGCTATCGTCAAATGGATTTTTGACACTGTCTTTTTCTTTCTTTTTCGAAGGCGACGATAAAAAGTTGTCTGAAAGATACATAGAACGGGATTTATTTTGATTTTCATCGTAAAGGCAAAATGGATCTTGCATTTTAGAAGTATCAAGGTCATTCGTATGCCGAGGAATAACTAATGAAGATCTTCTTAAAGATTTACATTGAGAACGCTGTTGCTGACCCTGAAGACAATCTAAGACATTAACACTCATATGAGCAGTACTTAGTCTTGGTTTCCTCTGATCTGAAGACCCGTTTGTGAGCATATCTCTCTCTCCTACGCGAGGAAGTTGAATCGTTGGATACTGTTTACTTAAGGAGCGACGAGCGGTAGGCGTACTGGATATCTGACGGTGTTCTGGAATAGAATATTGAGAGAGATCTGTAGAAACAAATCCGTTAGAAATCATTCCAGGAGAAGGAGGACTACCGCTGCAAAGGTCCGTAGAATAACCAGAATCTGCTGAGTCAGCTTCGGATAAGTTTGAATAACGGTGAAGATCAATTAGATCCGATAGCCATGGGTGAGAAAAACATTGATCAACGGTCAGGCGTTGACTGAAAGAAAAATATAAAAATAAAATAAACAAAAATAAAATAATAGGAAAAAATAATTCAGTAATATCTCTAATTTTTTTTAAATTATTTTTTTGCATTTATGATGATGACAATGATGATATTTAATAGTAATAAATAATAATGATAATAATAATAATAATAATAATAATAATAATAATAATATTTCTCCTCCCACTGGTAATTCTAACCGCAATTTTATGGTTCTAATTACAATGCTATCTATCCTGCAACTCAACCCTGAGCTAAGGGTATCTTTTGGTACTTCTGGTACTCCTGGTATTTTTGGTACTTCTGGTACTCCTGGTATTTCTGGTACTTCTGGTACTTCTGGTACTTAAATCAATCCAACTTAGGGTCTTTGTAAAGCTTTGACAGTAGTTATCATTGGGATGACTTCTGATATTACACAAAAGACTCTTCGTCTTCTGTTGAAAGATTTGTGGCACATTGCATAAATTGTCCTAACGAATCGTTGGGACAAGTGTTAAAAATGTCACAGCAAATTGTTTTCTGTTATTTTCTTATTTGAATAAATAAATCGGTGAAGTGACTTTTTTTTTTTTGCTTAACATGTGTTTTTCTCTATTCAAAATTTTACTGTAACATTTTCTTCCACTTGTCCCAACGATTCGTTAGGACAATTTTTGCAGTGCATCCCTGCTATGAAATTTCACTCAAATCAGAATCATTATACTGGCTTCATCATTCGATAGGAACAGAATGATTTTGCTGAAAGAAAGTGAGCTTTCTTCCGCTTCCTCCTCTTGTTCCTCCTTTTCCTCCTCCTCTTCCTTTTCCTCCTGTTCCGCCTCCTTCTGCTCCGCCTCCTGTTCCTCGTTCTCCTCCTCCGCCTCCTCCTCCTGTTTCTCCTTTTCCTCCTCCTCCTTCCTCCTGTTCCGCCTCCTCCTTCTCCTCCTCTTCCCCCTTCTTCTCCTCCTCATGTTCCGCCTCCTCCTCCTCCTCCTTCTCCTCTTCCTCTTTTTCATCTTCCTCCTTTCTTTTCCTGATAAAACTTTCTAGAATACCACATTGCTAAATGGTAAATCTACTTCTCATACTTATATTAATTATGATGAATCTCTATATACTATTACTACTACTACTACTATCACTGCTGAAAAGGCTAATCTCTTCGTCATCCTATTCTGTACTAATTATTTCTCCTACTCTTCCACCTCCTCTTCCTCCTGTTCCGCTTCCTCCTCCTCCTCCTCTTTCTCTTCTTCCTAGTCTTCTCCTCCTCTTCCTTCCTCCTCCCCTTTTTCTTTCTCCTCCTCCTCCTCCTCCTCCTCCTCCTCCTCCTCCTCTTCATCTTTTTCATTTGTACATAGTTACTTCTCGTCTCAAACTTCCCATTCAGTTGTAGCTTATCCCAGAATGACATATTCGCACACTTGTGATTTTTAATCCTTTAAAAACTCAACATTTTCTCTCTCTCTCTCTCTCTCTCTCTCTCTCTCTCTCTCTCTCTCTCTCTCTCTCTCTCTCTCTCTCTCTCTCTCTCTCTCTCTCTCTCTCTCTCTATAAAATACAATTTCCCAACTTTTTCCAAAGCCTTAGAGAAAGTCGTACCATCAAACCTGTTGACAACATTGAATATTTTTAGTTCCAACTTCACATCACAACTAATGCTTTGGATCCTTCAGATAACATCTACTGAGGTGGCACCTTCAGGTACCCACAATGTAGGACATTTTTTTGGGGGGGAAGGGGGAGGGCACAGTTCTTCTACACTGTGTAATGATCTTGTATATATATATATATATATATATATATATATATATATATATATATATATATATATATATATATATATATATATATATATATATATATATATATATATATATATATATATATATATATGCCGGCTACAAACGAATGAAATTGACCTAAATTTACATCTCGTTCGTATTACATTGCCTGACCTTGGTTCGGAGTCTAAGAAAACCTGTATGACATAAGAGTGACATCCGAGAAACCAAATATTCGCATCCGCATCCGCATCCGTAGTAACCTGTAATCTCATATATATATATATATATATATATATATATATATATATATATATATATATATATATATATATATATATATATATATATATATATATATATATATATATATATATATATATATATTACTTGGGGGATTTTAGGAGCAACCCGGAAATAAAATCTTTGGCTTGGTGGGAAACGGTAGAAAAATATTCTTCTGGGAAGTCGAAATCCCCCTGAGTTATGTTCACAAAGGTCTCCTGGTCCGTATCCCCCCCAAAGGGGGTGTACCCTGATAATAGGACGTAAGTAAGGACACCAATTGACCTAGAAAATAAAAATAGAAAGAAATATTTAGGATTAGCAGTGTGTGGAAGGATACAAGAAAAATATTTCAATGCTATTTATAAATAGCGAAGTAGTTCTTTAAACAAATCTCAAGACGTGACGTCACAAAAATCTTATGACGTCATGGATATTGAGTTTAAGGATATATCAATAAGGGTGTGACGTCAGAGTGAGTAGATTTATAGTATCGTGACGTCACTAAATGATTATATTTCACTTTTATATTTTATTACTTTATAAAAGGAAAAACCCTATAAAAATAAATTTAATCTACTGCCTAATAATGTTGTTATTACCTACTGTTAGTAGTTGTACTATGAAATAATTAAATGATGGTAGTTTTTTATTAATACATATATATATATATATATATATATATATATATATATATATATATATATATATATATATATATATATATATATATATATATATATATATATATATATATATATATATATATATATATATATTTAAAGCAAGCCTTTCTTAATAATAATAATAATAATAATGATAATAATAATAATAATAAAATAATAATAATAATAATAATAATAATAATAATAATAATAATAATAATAGTTGTAAGGAGTTTAGAAGAACTTGATAATCTACTGAAAATGCTGAGAAAATCTGTAACAATTTCAAAGGTACTACTGTCCACAGAAATGCCTCGTAGTACCATTCATATTACCAGTGTAGTACCTCTTTATAAAAACTAAAATAGACCAGTAACAACTTCAAGGGTACTACTGTCTACATAAATGACTAGTAGTACCATTCATTTTACCATATAGTACTCTTTATAAAACTGAAATAGTTCTATAACAATTTCAAGGCTACTACTGTCCACATAAAAATGCCTCGTAGTACCATTCCTATTACCAATGTAGTATCTCTTTATAAACCTGAAGTAGATCTCTTTCCAACAACTTTCCTGACGATGTCAAGTCTAAGACTGAAGGACCTAACCCTCCTGAAGCAGTTGAAGTTCTTTTACTCTTCATCTTTATGGTTAAGACTTTTTCTCTCCCTTCTACAGGTACTTCTGTAGTAGTGATACTCGAGGGACCTCACTACTCGAATACTACTACACTCCAAGTTAATAATAAAATATACTACTACTACTACTACTAATAATAATAATAATAACGTACATACATACATACAAACATACATACTTCCTTATATATATACATACATACACACTAATACTAATTTTTATAATAATAATAAAAATAATAATAATAATAATAACAGTACCATGATGAATTGACAATTTATACTCAGGAATAATGAGAAAATTATTATTATTATTATTAATATTATTATTATTATTATTATTAATATTATTATTATTATTATTATTATTATTATTATTATTATTATTAACTTAATACTCACCACATATCTGTCGCTAATCCTACTGGCTCAAAATTAATAATTTCTGGGGCTGTAAAAACAATATATATATATATATATATATATATATATATATATATATATATATATATATATATATATATATATATATATATATATATATATATATATATATATATATATATATATATATATATATATATATATATATATATATATATATATATGAGGTTCTTTTATGGTACTGTGGGTTGTGGTTTTTGGTACTGTAGTAAGTGGGTCAGTGTGTGTGTATGTATGTGTGCGTGTGTGTGTCTGTATGTGTGTGTGTACGTGTAATTCTGATACATTATTGCAATGAATTGTTGCTTAATTAAGAAAATATTTGTTGTTTTTATCTTGTTTTTTTATCATTATTTAAACCAGTGACGATTTCCCACTTATAATAATAATAATAATAATAATAATAATAATAATAATAATAATAATAATAATAAAAATAATAATAATGATTAAAAAAATGATGAGCAATAATTAAAAATTCCAGAATGCTAGGCCTCTTTTCATTAAAATAATTGGAAATAAAGAAATTTAAATTTTATTTTCATAGAATGGAATTCATTAATTTAATTAATACTTTTTATAATTATAATTTAATTTATTTTTATTAATTGCTTAATATAAATTTAAATTTAAATTATGAAATTTTGTATTTTAATTACAATTTTATTTTATAATTCTTTTTTCGGTTCTGTTAATATTATTTTTTTTGTGGGGTGAGTGGGGGACTGTTAAAAACCCCTCATCCATATAGGACAATGGGGGAAGGAATGGAAACAGTTCTGCTCAAATGGGGTAGTTACCAATCTTCATCCACACAGGGGTACTGTTATCAACCCTTCATCCACACAGGGGTTCTGTTACCAACCCTTCATCCACACAGGGGTACTGTTATCAACCCTTCATCCACACAGGGGTGCTGTTATCAACCCTTCATCCACACAGGGGTACTGTTACCAACCCTTCATTCGCACAGGGGTACTGTTACCAATCCTTCATTCACACAGGGGCACTGCTACCAATCCTTTATCCACACACAGGTACTGTTACCAATCTTTCATCCACCCAGGAGTACTGTCACCAACCCTTCAATCCACACAGGGGTACTGTTACCAACCCTTCATCCACACAGGGTACTGATACTGTTACCAACCCTTCATTCACACAGGGGTACTGTTACCAATCCTTTATCCACATACAGGTACTGTTACCAATCTTTCATCCACCCAGGGGTACTGTCACCAACCCTTCAATCCACACAGGGTTACTTTTACCAACCCTTCATCCACACAGGATTCTGCTACCAATCCTTCATCCATACAGGGGTACTGTTTACAACCCTTCATCCACACAGGAGTACTGTTACCAACCCTTCATACATACAGGAGTACTGTTACCAACCATTCATCCACACCAGGGGTACTGTTCTCAATCCCTCATCCATAGTCTTAACAATTTTTTCCCCAAGTTATAATAGCTACTATACATAACAGGAAAATATATAATAATCTTCAGTTGCCATGAAGATCCAGGATAGGATATTAAAGATCCCTAGGATCTGGTTAACAGTAGGTCCAATACATTATTGTTGTTATTCTAGAGGTTGTTGTGCCAGGTATACCATATATTTATATAAGTAGCATATACTTACCTACGTAGTCTGGGGTTCCCATAATGTGGGTCAACTCGGTATCTTCGTGAATAATTCTGGATAACCCGAAATCTACAAGCTTCACCCCCTCTTCAGGGGTCAAACCCATTAGAATTAGATTCTGAGGCTAGAAAATAATATATATATATATATATATATATATATATATATATATATATATATATATATATATATATATATATATATATATATATATATATATATATATATATATATATATATATATATTTAATTAAAAGCTCTGATAGACAATTAATTGTTCACAGTATGACGTCATTAGACTTGAATTATTATTGTTTTTATAAATAAAATAAGAATGAAAATAAATAATAAAATATATAAAAAATAATATATATAAATATATATATAATATATATATATATATATATATATATATATATATATATATATATATATATATATATATATATATATATATATATATATATATATATATATATATATATATATATATATATATATATATATATATATATATATATATATATATATATATATATATATATATATATATATATATATATATATATATATATATATATATATATATATATATATATATATATATATATATATATATATATATATATATATATATATATATATATATATATATATATATATATATATATATATATATATATATATATATATATATATATATATATATATTATTCCAAGAAATAGGATATTCTGGAGAACTCTAGGAGATAGGGTTTAGAGACCAGGTGGAAGAAGATGCTGGTCCAACTTCCAGGGTGGAATTCTTTCATGGGAGTGGGAACTTAATAGACTACTCTATTAATAATCCTTAGAATGGTACTACTTTAATCACAGGAAAAAAATTTTTTCTCAGACTTAGAACTGTGGTCTTTGACAATAAGTATAATACAGATTTCTCCTTCTATGCGTGCTTAGGGTCCTTTTTAATTATATCTACACCAGGCTATTTTTTTTATATAGATAATTTTTCGTTTGCTTTTTTTTTTTTTTTTTTTGGCGTATTTTGTTTATTTTGCAACACGTGACGATTTTTTATAGCCAACTTTTATCTTTATTTTGCAAATTTTTTGTTGCAATATACTTATTTTATATATATATATATATATATATATATATATATATATATATATATATATATATATATATATATATATATATATATAATATATATATATATATATATATATATATATATATATATGTTGGCCGTTAGGCCTACATTTACCCTTCAAGTCAAGATTAGGTTAAGTCGAACTAGTTTGTTACAAAAAAAAAAAAAAAAATGAAGGGAAAAGACGAACCATAAATGAGATTTTTAAATATATGCTCCCACCACACTGGCTACATTTCAGGATTTTTCTCTGCATCTTTTTCGATTTTTAAAACTCGATAATTTATTTCCCTTTCGTTTCTCGGCTTTTAAATAATTATTTTTTTTTATTTTTATTTTTTATTTTTTATTTTTTTTTTTTGTTAGGGGTGGGGGTCATGTTCCACAATAATGTAACTTTCGTTACAATCGGATGGGGTAGATATAATTAATAAGATCCCATGTTTACTTATCATAATTTATAATTTGATTAAACTTTCCATATGTAATTGATGGTAGACAGAAGGCGTCTCGAAAGATAAAAAAAAATTATATTTCTTCTCTCTGTCGCATATTTTAACTTGGCTCAGAATCGTCGAACGAATGTTATTCGACAAGTCGAAAAATTAATTGTATATATATATATATATATATATATATATATATATATATATATATATATATATATATATATATATATATATATATATATATATATATATATATATATATATATATATATATATATATATATATATATATATATATATATATATATATATATATATATATATATATATATATATATATATATATATATAAATCTGAATTATTTCCTTCTTAGAAATTAATTAAATAACTAGTGAAGCAACTTTCTCAAGCATAATAATCTCTTTTTTTAATTATTATTATTATTATTATTATTATTATTATTATTATTATTATTATTATTATTATTATTATTATTAATTATTATTATTATTATTAAACTGATGATGGTCATAGTTGAGTTGAAAAGTTAGTATAAGAAATAAGTGATTCGAAGAAGAGATTGTTGACCTATGTTTATCTTCCTTGTCAATTTCCAAGAAGAAAAAGATGCACACGCGCGCACACGCACACACACACACACACACACATATATATATATATATATATATATATATATATATATATATATATATATATATATATATATATATATATATATATATATATATATATATATATATATATATATATATATATATATATATATATAATGCACACAATAGGCCAATGTTAAAGTCACGTGCCGAGATACGTGATCTAAGAAGACATAAAAGCCGTATTTATAAAATAATAATAATAATAATAATAATAATAATAATAATAATAATAATAATAATAATAATGAGTTCGCGGATATTGAAAATATTTCTAACTCTGTATGAACAAACTCGTGTACAATAAATACGTTTTTTTTTTTTTTTTTTTTTTTTTACGACAACGAAAAGACTTAGGCTACGCAAGGCCACGCGAGAAGAAGTCAATGTCGTTTTATGACTTAAAAAGGGATCGAGTCTTTTTAAAAAAAAAAAAAAAAAAAAAAAAAAGGTTCAAGGAGGTTAAATAGATTCCAAGATGATTTTAAACTCTTATAATATGTGTGTTAGTAAATTAGTTATACATTATGTACTTTGATTTATAGTTTTAGATTCTATTTTGTATTTATTTATTTTTTAATATATATATACGTATTCTATTCTTCAAAATTATATGTACACAGGAATTGCTTTATTATTATTATTATTATTATTATTATTATTATTATTATTATTATTATTATTATTATTATTATTATTATTATTATTACTTTAATTAATACAACGGTATCGATCTGGGATGCGTCGCCGATAAATTTTATTGTCTAAAGGTGAATAAAAAACCAAATTGAATTGCCAAACGAATATAAGGGACTTAAAATACTTATATAAGCATATATAAAATATTTATTAAATATTTTTTTAATTGGTTAATTATATATTAATATGACTATCTTAATTATATAAAATATCCCTAATAGCTTAACTTTTCATGTTAAAAAAAAAAAGTTATAAAATTATCTCTTTAATTCCAAATATTTTTCTAGGAATTTATGTGGAATTTAATAAAAGAATCTCTCTATCTATCTATCTATCTATCTATCTATCTATCTAGGCGATCGAGATCGAACTGGCGCCCTCAAACACGTCCGTCAATCAATATACCCCGTTATACCACGGTTCAAGTTAATAACTGATGAATAAATGGACGAAAAAAAAAATAAATAGATAAAAAATACCATAATAATTTTTCTAAAATTAAAGTTTGACCCTCATGGTCTTTGACCTATTGCTAGAGGATGAATTTTTAAGGACATTTCTTCTTAGGACTCGTACGAGGAATTGAAATACAACCTTTAAGCCACGTGAGTCAGTCAATCTGTCTTTCTAATTCCATTTTAAAAACCTTTCAAGGTTGGTTTGAAGAATACCAATACTGCAAAAATTGTCCTAACGAATAGTTGAGACAATTGGAAAAAATGTCACAACAAATTTTTTTCAATTATTTTCTTATTGGAAAATAAATCGGTGAAGCGACTTTCTTAATCTTAACATATCTTTTCTCTTTTTAAAATTTTACTGTAACATTTTTTGCCATTTGTCTCAACGATTCGTTAGGACAATTTTTGCAGTGTAACTAAGACCTAATCTTACTTGCATTAAAATCTATCTTTAAAAAGACCTACATTAGAACCATCAATGTTAAATTAGATAAACTTAAAGACAGACAAAGAAAAAATGGCGCCGAAAAGAAAACGTGATCAACGCCACGGGAAACATTTAACTTTAAAGCGTGCTCTGAATTTATAATTTTTAAAAAATTCTTTTATTACAATAAACCGTAAAAGTGGTACTATAACATGCAATCTATATTTGTGCTTTTTTGTATACAAATGCATGGCACACGAACATAATTCTTTTATTACAATAAACATTAAAAGTGGTACTATAACATGCAATCTATATTTGTGCTTTTTTTATACAAATGCATGGCACACGAACATAATTCTTTTATTACAATAAACATTAAAAGTGGTACAATAACATGCAATCTATATTTGGTGCTTTTTTTGTATACAAATGCATGGCACACGAACATAAATCTACAGAGGGAGCACCCCCAACCCGTGAGTGGAAGGTATTATTAAAAACCATTAAATTATTTATATTAAACTAAAATAAAATAAAAAATAATTAAACTGTAACAGCAAAGAGGAATGGCCCCTTAAATCCTTCATCTCCCCTCCACTTCTCCCCACCACCACCCTTTTCCCTCTCAGCACAATTGACTCTTTCATTCTAGCGTAAAAATAACCACAAAATGTGCTCATATATGCGTATACTGTTAAAATAATACGTGAAGCAATATAACATGATTCAAATTTTAAAATATTATCCCTCCATTTTTTCCCTACTCTCTCCTTCTTCCCCCCCAGATCCCCCCAATTCTCAAATAACGGTCACTTAACCCCCAAAATTACCCCATACGAACGTAGAATGTTATAAGGAAAAATTTTCAGTAGCTTCAATGATAATAAAAAATGTATTATTCCTTTAATAAAGTCAACATATTCCTAATAATAATAATAATAATAATAATAATAATAATAATAATAATGTAATTATTTATTTTTTATTTAATAATTTGTTATTAATGTATTAACATTGTTCTATTTTTATCAGAGCTGCTTGGTTGGTTATTTCTGGTTACTTAAACTCTTGCTCTGGTTCCGGGTTCGGTCACACCTAAAATCTTGTGGTCTCCTGCGGCGGCCACAACCTAACTTTAGGGTTTTGACTCCGGTTCCAGTCACACTCAAAACCTTGGCGCTCAGGCCCCAACCATACCCCATAACCCTGAGGCTTCGGCCTAACTCAAAACCTTAGGGCTCTGGCTCCTGTCACTCCCAAAAACACTGGGGCTCCGGCCCCGGCCACACCCAAAACCTTGGGTTTTCGATCACGCTCAAAACTTTGGGGCTCCGACCTCGACTCTAACTCCATAGTCCCAAATTTAAGATAAGATTTCGTTATTCCTCGATCTGAAAATTTAAAATTCAAAAAGCGTCCATCAAAAATATATTCAAAATATTATTCTCGCAATTCGTCTAAAAGAATGACGTCACAAATATAAAATAAAACGTCAAAGTTATAAAATAATATCGTCACAAATATCTTTTCTATTCACATATAAACTAAAATATATTATTATATATAGTTATATTGGACCTTAAATAGTACACGTAACAATTTATATTTCATAAAATAATAGGTTACCAGCCCTGTCAAATTGTAATAAAAAAGAGGCAAATTACCTAGAAAAAAAAACAAACTTTATTAGGCTAAAAATATTGTGAAGCGCAAAAACCTATAAATAGTAAGTTAAAAATATTGTGAAGCGCAAAAACCTATAAATAGTAAGTTAAAAATATTGTGAAGCGAAAAAAACTATAAATAGTAAGCTAAAAATATTGTGAAGCGCAAAAACCTAAAAATAAAAATTGGAATAAAATTTATTATTATCAGAAATTTTTATATAAATACTAAATGTGATAGGAATGCATATAAGATATCCCTTGTCAAATCTCTTACACCTTATGATAATCACGTGTTTATTTAAATAATTTGATAGTTGATATCCTAAATGCACTCAGACTACATGTGAAGCTATTTTCTGACCAGTGACATATTCTTTTTTTTTTAAATATTTTTAAATAGTCGATTTCAATGTGAAGCTACTTTTAGGTTATGCAACTTTTAATCGTTTTGGTTGCTTAAAAATTAAGATGATGTTATAATTTTTAAATTATTATTTTTGTTTGAAGAACAGAAAGATCTCATTTGACTTTATTGCTGACGTCTTCGTATAAAATAGAATAGTAAGTTTAAGTTTTCTTCTGTTATAGTTTCAATATAGTAAAAGTATTACTTAGTAATTTAGATGAATGTTATTAAATTTAGGACAATCTTGAATCCATATTATTGCCGCCAAAAAAATAAAATAAATTTAAAATGATTTCGGAAATTACAAAGACTTATTTTGATGATCACAAATATTTTTATATTTGTCTTTATTTATTTTCTTGATAAAAAGTTATACAGGAAAAACGATAATATCTGTTCAAAAAATTACTAAATTAACTACGTGGTAACTTATTTGTTTAAAATAGGCAACTTTCTAGGACGAACTTCATTAGAAAATAGTCGGTTAAGTTTGAAATTAAACTCAAATGCAAAAGGGCTTATCCCCGTTTTGTCTATGATTCTCCTGATCCATCTGGCCTTCTGTGTATACGCTGGCCTACTGTATATACGTTATATATTTATACTGTGGTAACAAGAGAAAGAGTTTAATTGCTATACATTTACGTTTTTAAAGAAGCATTGGTACGTCATTCATACCTTTCTGGACACCATTGTTTTAATGAGATAAAATCAAGGTATTTATTTTATTTTATTTTTAATCTTTAAAAAAGGGTTTTAAACCTCCAAAAAGGAAAGAAATTTTAAATTAAAGCTGCCATTACAATTTAATCGGGTGTCCACTTGATGCTTTTTAAAGTTTTATGTCGCATAGGAGAGACATAAAATTCAGCAGACCTCTCCGTGTAATTTTTTTTATAGAAATTTCAAACTATTCAACTGATCAATTGATCAAACATCGCTTCCACTCTTTCTTAAGATTAGGAAATAAAATTTATGGTGTGTAGGACTGATTAAGAGTGGATTACTGAGCTAAAACCCATCTTCAAAACGTCTGAGATTTTTCAGGTGAAAAAATTTTTATACATGTTTTGAATCCCCACAACCATAAACTATTTTAATCCATCATTTCAGAAACTATACCCTCCCCTAGAAAAAATTTGCCCATTAATGAAGAAATTTGTGCTAAAAAGCAATCAAATGAAAAGTAAGATTTTTAAAGTCTAAAAAGTGATTAAAAATGATTCATAAAAGAAATATGGTTGTTCTGTAATGTAGTATGGGTAATTAAGTCGACTCTTTAGACTGCTGAGGAGAAACCACGAATCTCGTTTAAGAAATTAGACTGAAAGAAGGTATATTAAGCAAGACTGTGCTTCAATAGATTAGATATTGAGGTAGATTATGTAAAATGTGTTACATAGAATCAGACATTAAAAGAAGTAGATTAAGAAATATAAAGTTGGTTTACATAGGGTCCTATATTGAAAATGGTAGATTTGATAAGGTGGGATTGTATTACATTGGATCAGACAAGTGAAAAAGGTAGATCAGATAAAAGTAAGATTGTGCTACATTAGAACACTCATTGGAAAAGGTAAATTAAACAAGGTAAAATTGTTATACATTAGATCAAACACTGAATTATGATAGTGATACATTAGACAAGATATTAAAAGTTGGTAAATTGGTTAAGGTAAGATTGCGTAACATTAAATCAAACTAGATTAACTCTATAATTATTATATATTTAAATATTAAAATGTTAAGGTAAGATTGCGTAACATTAAATCAAACTAGAGTAACTCTATAAATATTATATATGTAAATATTAAAATTTTAGGGTAAGATTGCGTAACATTAAATCAACTAGATTAACTCTATAAATATTATATATGAAAATATTTAAATTTTAAGGTAAGATTGCGTAACATTAAATCAAATCTAAATTAACTCTATAAATATTATATATGAAAATATTTAAATTCGCTCTACGATATATTCCCTAAACCAAAGGAAAAATATTAGAGTAATGCATTGAATGAATATAAGAAAGAGAAGCTATTATAAAAATATATAACAAGAAGATAACATATGTTCAGTTCTTATAAAATACATGGAATTTTTTTTTTTTTAAATAGAAATTTATTGTTGGAAATATTTAAAGCTGACAATTAACATCAATACAATAACAAACAAACAAACTTGGATGATAAGAACAATAAAATAGAACTAATTTTTTTTACGAAGAACACGACAACATAGAACAAACAAGGGTGAAGAACAGTTATATAGAACAAACTTAGAAGAAGAACAATATAACACAAGAAACTTGAACAGCAAAATAAAATAATAATTAATAAAAAAAAAAAATAGGATATTCTTACATTAACAAATATTATTCGATGCAAAACAAAAAAAAACAAAAAAATAAATAAAAAATTATAATATAAAATAATAATAAATAAATAAACTAAAAAATAAAGCGATAATTTTAATGAAAATTTTAAAAGTGGGCAACGTGAAACTATTGAGTACCTGGAAATGGTAACAAAAAATACTTCAAATTTTATTAAGAAAGAGAATCTTCTTTCCACACTAGAGTTCTTCAGTTGTATTCGGAGTCAAAGTCAAGGTAGTAGTAGAAATATGGGTTAGAATATGGTAAAGGGAAAGAGTTTGAAATTGGCTAGGGAAGAATGTTATTTTTAATTTACTTTTCCTTTACATATAATAATTTATCCCAAATGCAAGATAGAGAGCTTCCACTCAGCTCTTAGATCCTCTAACTTGTGGGAAGTTCACAACAATTAAGGAGAAGTTAAAGAGGTGGTGAGTTACCACCTCTTAGGTCCTCTTGTGGTAAGTTCACAAAAATTTAGGAGAAGTTAAAGAGGTGGTGAGCTTCCACCTCTTAAGTCCTCTTACTTGTGATAAATTCACAAAAATTAAGGAGAAGTTAAAGAGGTGGTGAATTTCCACCTCTTAGCTCCTCTAACTTCTGATAGGTTCACAAAAATTTAGGGGCGGTTGGAGAGGTAGGGGACTTCACCCCCTTTCACCTCCTCTAACCTGTGGTAGTTTCACAAAAATTTAATGAAAACTGAAGAGGTAGAGAGTTTCCACCCACCTCTCACCTCCCTTAACTTGTGACAGGTTCACGAAAATATGGAAGAGAGTGGAGAAGTAGGAAGTTTCCACCTCTCAAACTTGTGATACATTTCTGAAATTTCCATCACCTCTCAATGAAAAAGAACCTATATATTGAATAACTATAAAACCAAATGAAGTAGGAAGATACTCTTAGTGAAGATTTACTGAAGACAATAAACTAATACTACTCTAAAAATAACCACTCAAATACGTCCCCATTTGAATTCATGATATATATATATATATATATATATATATATATATATATATATATATATATATATATATATATATATATATATATATATATATATATATATATATATATATATATATATATATATATATATATATATATATATATATATATATATATATATATATATATATATATATATATATTATATATATATATATATATATATATATATATATATATATATATATATATATATATATATATATATATATATATATATATATATATATATATATATATATATATATATAAAACATACCAACCTTTATATCAAGATGTGCAATCCGTTTTTGATGGAGATATCCGAGACCATTGAGGACCTGACGCATTAAGTCCCTGACTGTATTCTCCGGGAAATGCCCCCTGTCATCCAGTAGCCTCTGGAGGTCACCTCCTTCACCGCTGGAAAAGGTAATAAAAAAAATATTTAGTTTGGGGAAAGTTTCAGTTGTTTTCTGTTTTTCCAGCTGCATTTAATCTTCCTCATTTTCAAAATCTTTGCCTATGCTCGGCAGAGAGACTTGCGTTAAGATAAATTTGGGTGTGTTCTCTTTTTGTCTTTGTTCCTTCCTCTCCTTGAATACTGCTCTACCAGTGTGTGGTTGTGAGTCGCTTGATGAAAAGAAAAACAAAAACTCTTTGAATCTGAAATTTGACATCCTTAAAATCATTGTAGAAATAATGGGAGTACTACAGGTTACTATAAACTACTGTCTTGATAATACTTTAATATTTATACAACCATTAAAGTATTTAAAGATTCTATTGCATTACGCTAACTTCAAAATCGAAAGCTTTACATTGAGGCTGGTTTCAGGCTGGCAACAGGCTTATATCTAACTTGGTGTCCAGTTGCTTGCTGGTGACTCAGAGAGTAACACTTCAAGCACAAATCTTGAAAATAATGTGATGAAATAACATATCAGGAATAAGTACTTATTATTACGCGGTTATGGATTCAGAGTGCTTATTAGTTTAGAGTACAAGTGCTTAAGAGTTCCTAAAGAATGGCTGTTTTAGAGCAGATTATTCTGAGAGAAACGGTTTACTCTGATGACTTGTTATGGCTTTTCAAGACCCTCTCTTTTGAAATATTTTTCTCAATAATTCAAAAGTTTATTGATGTCTGCTCTATTTCTAGAGATGGGAAAAGATGTGAAGTTACGACTTCAGGTCCAACCCCAGACCCACCCACAGCTTCAGCCACGCAGCCCTAGATCCAGCTCTAGTTTTAAAACCAGCCTCAGCTACAGCCACGCAGCCCCAGCCCCAGTCCCAGCTACAACCACGCAGCCTAGGATCCAATCCTAGTCTCACAACCAGCCCCATCCCCAGCCCCAGTCCCAATCCCAGCCCCAGTCCCAATCCCAGCCCCAGTCCCAATCCCAGCTACAACCACGCAGCCTAGGATCCAATCCTAGTCTCAAAACCAGCCCCAGCCCCAGCCCCAGCCCCAGCCCCTGCTCCAGCCCCAGCCCCAGCCCCAGCCCCAGTCCCAGCCCCAGCCCCAGCCCCAGCCCCAGCCCCAGCCCAGCCCCAGCCCCAGCCCCAGCCCCAGGCCCAGTTTTAGCTCCAGTTCCAACTTTTATTAAATGTTTATTATCATTTGTTTAGTCCAAAGCATTGATTAATTGCATATCATGAGTTTTCGCTTCTCTTGAGCACTGTCTCTACATCCCTTGCATATTTACACTACATATCATCTTAAACATTAAAATCTTAATTAAGATTAGCTTATAAATTAGCATTATTCAATTAACCTTTTTATTATTAAACGTTAAATCGATCTAGATGGGAATTTTGGTGAATAGCTTTTTGAACATTTGTACTAATTAATCTAATTCAAGTAGAATTGGGCGAGAAAAGAGGGGGTGGGGGGGTTGATCCGCATAGAAACATGTCTTCGGAAATCCCAACTTCGAATCATTGCTAAATAAAAATTATTTTTAATTGCACATTTAATTAATTAAAAACATTTTAGGAGTTTTAAGATATTGTTTTTATGTTATCTAAAATGTACTTAGATATTATTTCAATTTTAAATAATAATTAAAAATTTTGGTTCTTTTAATTTAAATTAAATTTTTCTTATTATAATTTTAATTTGTTTTTAATTTAAGTTAGGTTAGGTTTAAATTGTTTTTTTTTTTTTTTTTAAATTTAAAACTCGCAAGTGATAACTTTAGGGATCAGTTCTGATACGTCTTCGGAATATTTTTACAGTAATTTGCTCTGTATATTAGGGGTGTCGTTCTCCCTTGTATGGAGTACGCATCACTTGTCTGAAGGGTTTCCAATAACACAACACTTCTTGAAAAGATGGAATCGAATACTTCTCACTCGAATACTAACTCCCCCCCTCCCCCTCCCCCCTCAAAAATCTTTCCTACCACTGACCCATTTCCCCTGCAAAGGTTGAATAAGTGAACCTTTCCGGAAAGAAGAAAAGTTCAGAGTAGAAAAACAGAGACCAAAAAAAAAGTGTAACAATGAAGGTTGAAAACTTGGAAGCACAATTCTTAACGAGCGCATGTAGGATACCATAAGAACCATTTGACTTTTTTTTAAGAATTCAAGCTGTGAGAGAGAGAGAGAGAGAGAGAGAGAGAGAGAGAGAGAGAGAGAGAGAGAGAGAGAGAGAGAGAGAGAGAGAGAGAGAGAGAGAGAGAGAGAGAGAGAGAGATAGAGATAGAGATAGAGATAGAGATAGAGATAGAGATAGAGATAGAGATAGAGAGAGAGAGAGAGAGAGAGAGAGAGAGAGAGAGAGAGAGAGAGAGAGAGAGAGAGAGAGAGAGAGAGAGAGAGAGAGAAGTTAAGAGTTTAAAAAATGCCAGAAAGAGACATGAGGAAGAGGAACCAGAAAAGAGGTTATACTGCTACCGGAATTGTAAAAGTTTATTATAACGTTTATTCCTGGGAAGAATTGGAAGTTGCAGGAGTTTCTCAAATTAGAAGATAAAGGTAATTCCTGAAATCAATTCGTGAAGGTAATCCCTGAAGCTAAATAAAGAGAGATGAGCAATCAAGATTTTTGTAATTATCTTGGTAATTCTCGAAAGTAATTCGTGAGGGTAATTCCTGAAGGTAATATTTGAAGATAATACGTGAGGGCAATTCCTGAAGGAATTCCTGAAGGTAATTCGTGAGGTTAATTCATAAAGGTAATCCTTGAAGGTAATCCTTGGAGGTAATACGTGAGGGTAATTCCTGAAGGTTCGTGAGGGGAATTCCTGAAGGTAATTCGTGAGGGCAATTTTTGAAGGTAATTTTTTAGGGTAATTCCTGAAGGTAATTATTGAAGGTTCGTGAGGGTAATTTTTGAAAATTCTCGAGGGCAATTCCTGAAGGTTCGCGAAGGGAATTCCTGAAAGTAATTCGTGAGGGCAATTCCTGAAGGTAATTCTTGAAAGTAATTCATGAAGGTAATTTCTGAAGATAATTCCTGAAGGTAATTCATGAGGACAATTTTTTGAAGGTATTTCCTGAAGGTAATTCGTGAAGGCAATTCCTGAAGGTAATTCCTGAAGAGAACGTCCTTGAAACGAAAAACACAAGAAAAGGAGAATCAAATTAATTTTATCTCTGACTTTAAAAGAGATTCGCCAATTCCTTTTTTTAAAAATAAAAATTCGCATCTCACGATCTAGGAGGGGAATTCACTCGGTAATTTCCACCAAAGGATTCACACGAGGAAACCGAGCCAACACATTCAATCACTCAACCGGTATGCCACTTGCACAGTCTTACCTTAGATGTAACTGTTAAGTTCATTCTTAGTCTGAAACACACTTCCTTTTTCTATTTTTTTCACACCCACTTCCTATATAATTTAAATACCTTCAAACTCTTGTTTATCAAATCAGGTCGGCATATTATTTGCATTTAAATTTGAAGGAGTATATATATATATATATATATATATATATATATATATATATATATATATATATATATATATATATATATATATATATATATATATATATATATATATATATATATATATATATATATATATATATATATATATATATAAACTTACAATTCCAGTATGATGACATACTCTGCTCTTGTCTCGTAGACCTGATGGAGATGAACAATGTTTAGGGACGGTCTCCCCAGCAGGAGAACAGCTATCTCGTGGCGGGCTTCGTCTTCTAGATTTGCCGCACGTCTTCTGCGGCGAACGAACTTTGCGGCGAAGACTTCGCCTGTGGTTCTATGCCGCGCCAAACGGACTGATGCGAATTTTCCCCTGAAAAATAGAAATATATATATATATATATATATATATATATATATATATATATATATATATATATATATATATATATATATATATATATATATATATATATATATATATATATATATATATATATATAAAAGGTGTGTGTGTGTATATATACAAGCACATTTGTGTGTGTATGTTAAAAATAGGGTAGGAAATGAAATGGGGGATCACTCCGGGAATTGAACCAGCACTCATACGTTACCTTAGAAAGCCATTCCTTTGGGAGAAATTATAAAAGCTCCTGTATTCCAATTCTGATTTTAGAAAAGCAATAGGAAAAATATTAATAAAGATTAAATCAAAATCAAAATCCACACCCCATCAGGAAGGGTTGTTAGCCCTGTCAGTAGGTTCATTCGAGGATGCCAAAGGTTTCATGGGCCGACGGCAAACATCCGCTGGCTGGCCAGGCCTATCGCTGATGCCGATTTTGATTCCACCAGTAACAAGCACGCCGCTGGTGTATTTATTACGCATGAGTGGGCGGAATCAGACGCAAGACAGAAATTGCTCAAATTTCTCTACTCCAACCCGGCCTCGAACCCGGGCCTCTCGGGTGCTCGATCAACTGAACTACGGAGCCGCTATATATATATATATATATATATATATATATATATATATATATATATATATATATATATATATATATATATATATATATATATATATATATATATATATATATATATATATTATTAATTAATTTTCGATGGTTCCCCCATCTCTCCTGTTGACAATAAAAG
>SEYY01006774.1:30000-32500 GCA_009176605.1 Armadillidium nasatum | reverse complement strand
ATAACAAAAATGCGGACAAAAATCTTTTTTTTATATACTAAACTACTATAAAATAAAAATGCAGAAGACAAAATTTTATTTTATATCCTAAGCTACTATAAAATAGAAATGCAAACGACAAAAATTAATTTAATATCCTAAGCTACTATAAAATAAAAATGCAGACGACAAAATTTAATTTTATATACTAAGCTACTATAAAATAAAAATGCAGACGACAAAATTTAATTTTATATCCCAAACTACTATAAAATAAAAAGGCAGACGACAAAATTTAATTTTATATATTAAAGCTACTATAAAACAGAAATGCAGACGACAAAAATTTAATTTTATATCCTAAACTACTATAAAATAAAAATACAGAAAACAAAAGCCTAATTTTATATATTAAGCTACTATAAAATAGAAATGCAAACTACAAAATCTTATTTTATATACTAAATTACTATAAAATAAAAATGCAGACGACAAAAATCTAATTTTATATCCTAAACTACTATAAAATAAAAATGCAGACGACAAAAATCTAATTTTATATCCTAAACTACTATAAACATAAAAAGGCAGAAAACAAAATATAATTTTATATAATTTATTCAGAACATGATCGAGTGGAAAGCATCTTTGTTTGCTTATCATGAATAGAAGCATTATTTTGTAATTACCTCCAGCAAAATTTCTCACACACAAAATGGAAAGTATTTCCAGGCTCGTTTGTTTGTTTTTGTGTCTGTTTGTTTGTTTTTGTGTCTGTTTGTTTGTTTTTGTGTCTGTTTAACCTTATTATAGAAGCCCATCTATTAGCTTATATTAATTATATGTTTGTTTTTCTATTTTTTTAGCCTATTAGGTAGGCCAAGATTTCGACTAATCAGTTTGTTTAGCCTTATTAGGTTTCATTAAACTTAAAAGTTTGTGAAAATGTTTTTTAATAATTAAAGAAAACTACGCATGCTTGATAAATTGTTAAATTTTATTAGGTATTGTAGGCCTATTTGAGCTTATCTACACTTCAAGCAATATATTTTTTTTAGCCTATCTTTTCTGCAGATTGTCTGTCAGTAACTATACCTTATTAAAACTGTTTATTTATATTGCCTACTATGAAACATATATAAAAAATATTAAACTAGCTTTCTGTTTTTTTTTATCCTTCCATACAACTGTTTACTTAGCCTTATTAGCCTAGTCTATTTGTCAGTGTGAGCCTATTGCCTAACCTTATTATGAATAACGC
Source organism: Armadillidium nasatum (assembly GCA_009176605.1). NCBI lineage: Eukaryota > Metazoa > Arthropoda > Malacostraca > Isopoda > Armadillidiidae > Armadillidium > Armadillidium nasatum. The sequence continues at coordinate 31,260 of SEYY01006774.1, read as the reverse complement.
CTTTCAATATTATATATGGGTATAAAAAATTAATAATTTTGAAATAAAAAACAAGCTATAGTGGGTGAAGCTACTTAATAAGGATATTAAGTTCTTTTTGGTATAAATATAGAAAATATTATCTATTAGTCATAACTATGATTATATATATATATATATATATATATATATATATATATATATATATATATATATATATATATATATATATATATATATATATATATATATATATATATATATATATATATATATATATATATATATATATATATATATATATATAAATATATAAAATAATTAAATAAAAAAAAAATAAAAAAAAAAAAAAAAAAATAAAAAAAAAAAAAAAAAAAAAATATAAATAATAATAATAATAATTAATAATAATAATAATAATAAATAATAATAATAATAATAATAATAATAATAATAATAATAATAATAATAATTAATAATAAAAATAATAATACTATAAAAATAAAATAAAAATACTACTACTACTACTACTTCTACTAGTACTATTACTACTACTACTACTAATTACTAATAATAATAATAATAATAATAATAATAATAATAATAATAATAATAATAATAATAATAAAAAGAGGAAGGTTGAAATATCAAAGATAAATATTTTAATTATAAAAAAGCACAAAACACACACAACACACACACACACACACACACACACACACACACACACACACACACACACATATATATATATATATATATATATATATATATATATATATATATATATATATATATATATATATATATATATTATATATTATATATATATATAAAGGTTCCTCTGCCATGCATTTACTCTAGTATATTTATATACTAGTAAAGTAAAAATATATATTTTAATAATGGTGCCAATAACGAACTTTGATAACATAAATAACGACTTTTTGATAACGAAATCAAAAACTTAAATCAGATGATGGCAGAAATAACGAACTTTGATAACAGCGTTAACGATTCTTGATAATAACACTAATAACGAATCTTGAAATTTGTATCAATAATGAATCGCGATTAACAACATTAAAAAAGCCAATATTGATAATGGGAATCAAAAAAGTAATAATAATAATAATAATAATAATAATAATAATAATAATAATAATAACAATAATAATAATAATAATAATAATAATAATAATGATTTTTGATAATGGTTCTAATAAAGGAAAAAATGATAATGACAATAATGAAAAATCCTTAGAAATAATACTAATAAAT
>SEYY01006774.1:12500-20000 GCA_009176605.1 Armadillidium nasatum | reverse complement strand
AATTAAAAGAGTCGTGCTGGATCACCCTGTATATTTAAATAAAGAGTATATATGTTTGCGTATTTGAAAAAATAAAAATGTTTCCAATATGTATTTTCAATTAAACCTAAATGGGCACCCTGTATATTAAAATAGTTGTACTGAACCACCCTGTATATTTAAATGAAGTGCTTGCATGTTCGTGCATTTGAATAATTAAAAAAAATCCAATTAGTATTCTCAATTAAACCTAAATGAGCCACCCTGTATATTAAAAGAGTCGTACTGTCCCACCCTGTAAATTAAAAGAGTCGTGCTAGCTCACCCTCTAAATTATAAGAGTCGTGCTGGGCCACCCTGTATATTAAAATAGTCGAACTGGGCTACCCTGTCAATTAAAATAGTCCTACTCTCCCACTCTGAATATTAAAATAGTCGTGCTAGCCCACCCTGTAAATTAAAAAAAAGAGTTAGTGCTGGACCACCCTGTACATTCAAAAAATAAAAGTCGTCTATTTTAATTTTATGTCTGTATATTTGTGTAAATTAAAAAAGAGTCGTGCTGGGCCACCCTGTACATTCAAAAAATAAAACTCGTCTATTTTCATTTCATGTCTGTATATTTGTGTGTGTGTGTGCGTGTGTGTGTGTGTGTGTGTGTGTGTGTGACGCGTATGTACGTTTGTGCATTAGAAAAATGCGCTCTCTCTTTTATTTTATTTTTTTTCGTTATAGCATGTGGGTAGAATTATAAGGGCATAAAAAAATAAAAAAAGACCAAACCACCTGAGAATGGAATTCAAAGCCCAATTTTGGTCATGTGACTCATACCCAACAACATCCAGAATAAGACATAATTACTCCGAGACAACAAACGACGATAACAACAACAACAACAACAACAACAACAACAACCAAAAAGATATTAAAAAGAGAAACAAAAGAATTTTAAATATAATTTTGGCTGTTATAACGGCAATGGAGGAGTTTATTCAGGGATGAAATAAAGAAATAATAATAATAATAATAATAATAATAATAAATAATAATAATAATAATAATAATAATAATAATAATAATAATAATAATAATAATAATAATAATAATAATAATAATAATAATAATAATAATAATAATAATAATAATAATAATAATAATAATAATAATAATAATAATAATAATAATAATGGTTAATAACTCAAGACTTGTTCTTTGAAATATTTCCTTTCAAGCCATTTCTGTTCTCCGGAATTCCTCGATTTATGTGGTTTTAACCTCTGCATTTAATCTTCCTTCCTTTGAAAGCTGAGTGCGTGGAGCTGGAGCTGGTGGAGCTCGTGCTGGAGCTCGTGTTGCAACACAAGTAGCAGAAGGTACAACTAAAATGTAGCACCAGCTGAGAACCTTAGATTTAATTATGAAATGGAGCCAAAAATATGGGCAGAGTTGAGGCAGGTGTAGCCAGGGAATGAATTCGAAACTGTAGCTAGAGTTGGGACCTAGAGTTATACCTACTTTAGCTTGCTTTTTAGCTACTTTTAACTACTTGGCTTCCTTTTCAGCTACTTTTAGCTACTCAACTTCCTTTGTAGATATTTTTAGCTAATTAGCTTCCTTTCTAATACTTTTAGCTACTTAGATTACTTTCCAACTACTTTTAACTACCTAGCTAACTTTCTAGCTACCTTTAGCTACTCAGCTTTCTTTTATTTCTTTTCTCTATAATCAAAATAAAATTGGGTCTTTAAATTTCAGTTTCTAACCTTGTATATTATTATTATTATTATTATTATTATTATTATTATTATTATTATTATTATTATTATTATTATTATTATTATTGTTTTTGAACCTGTTTTAGTATAATTAAATAATTTTTACAGTTACTCCTCCGAATTAATCACCTTCCCCTCCCCCACTTTTGGAGTTCCTCCCCCTTCCTCAACTCTCCCCTCCCCCTCCTCCTCTCCCCCACTCATGAAATTTCTTCAACCTTTTCTTTCCTTATCAAAGACTCAATTCTCTCTCTCTCTCTCTCTCTCTCTCTCTCTCTCTCTCTCTCTCTCTCTCTCTCTCTCTCTCTCTCTTCTCTCTCTCTCTCTCTCTCTCTCTCATCTCAATTATTATTATTATTATTATTATTATTATTATTATATATTATTATTATTATTATTATTGTTATTATTATTATTGTTATTATGATTGTTATTATTATTATTATTATTATTATTATTATTATTATTATTATTATTATTATTATTATTATTATTATTATTATTATTATTGACTCTTTGGTGGTAATTTTAATGAGCTAGTAAAGAGTTATCCGACTTGATTAAATAAGATAAGATAAGATAGGATAGATAGATAGATAAATAGATAGATAGATATATAGACAGATAGATATATAGGTACACAGATTTTTTAGATAGATAGATAAAGGAAAGTTATATAAACTTAAGAAATAGAAAGAATGAATAAAAAGAGGAACAAGGTGGACAGAGAGAGAGAGAGAGGAAAGGAGAGGGAGAAGAAAAGAGAGAATGAGAGAAAAGAGAGAAGGGAGAGGGAAAGAGGGAGGAGAGAGAGAGAGAGAGAATGAAAGAGAGAGGGAGAGAGAAAAAGAGAGAGAAAGAAGAAGAGAGAGAGAGAGAGAGAAGGAGAGAGAAGAGGAAGAGAGAAGGAGAAAGAGAGAAGAGAGAAGAGAAGAGAAAGAGAGAGAAAGAGAGAGAAAGGGAGAGAAGAGAAATAGTGAAAAAGGGAAGAAAAGAGAAAGAAAGAGAAAGAAAGAAAGAAAAAGAGACAGAGAGGAGAGAGAAAGAGAGAGAGAAGAAAGAGAAGAGAAAGAGAGAAAGAAAGAAAGAGAGAGAGAAGAGAGAGAGAAGAGAAAGAAAGAAAGAAAGAGAGAGAGAGAGAGAAAGAGAGAGAAAGGGTAAGAGGTTGGCGCCAATTTCCCAAAATAGGAAATAAAACGCGCGCCAAACTTGTTTGAAGAAATATTTTACGAGACAAAAGGAAGTCGTGTACGCATTATCCAAATGCCTGTATGAAAGACATTACGTGTACGTACCAAAAAACGTACACATAAAAAAACGTACACACAACTTCCATACAGTACTCAATAAACTACAAAAAAATATATATATATGCGCACAAACACCTCATAAAATTAAAAGTAATAGAGACTTTTTATACCATAAATAGAGATTTTTGTTAGTCATATATATATATATATATATATATATATATATATATATATATATATATATATATATATATATATATATATATATATATATATATATATATATATATATATATATATTTTTTTTTTTTTTTTTTTTTTTTTTTTTTTTTTTTTTTTTTTTTTTTTTTTTTTTTTTTTTATTTTATAATTAAAAATAAATTAGCTTAATTAATTATCATAATTATTTTCATATTTTTAAATGTAAAATTGATTGGAAATAAAAACTAATTAAATTATTATTATCATTATTATTATTATTATTATTATTATTATTATTATTATTATTATTATTATTATTATTATTATTGTTATTATTATTATTATTATTATTATCATTATTATTATTATTATTATTATTATTATTATTATTATTATTATTATTATTATTATTATTATTATTATTATTATTATTATTATTATTATATTATTATTATTATCATGATTATTATTATCATAGTTGTTATTACAATATTTTTATTATTTTATTATTATCATTATTATTTTTATATTATTATTATATTTTATTATTATATATTTTTTATTATTATTCATTATTATTATTTAGTTGTTATTATAATATTTTTATATTTTTATTATTTTTTTATTATTATTTTATTTATTATTATTATTATTATTATTATTATATTATTATTATTATTATTATTATTATTATTATTATCATTATTATTAATGCTATTCCTATTATTACTAGTTATTATTTATGATATATTTACCATTTTTATTATTACTATAATTATTATTATTCATTTTAACATTATTATTATTTTAATTACAATTATTATTATACTATAAGTATTTACATCACTATATTATTATTATTACTTTTATTATTATTATTAATAATATCATTATAATTTATCATCATAATTATTAATTTTATTATTATTATCATAATTGTTATTAGTATCATTATTATTACTTTTAATATACTTACTATATTTCTATTTTTAAATAACATTCTTACCTTGGAAATAAGAGAGAGAGGATTTAAATCTGACTCCATTTTTAAATGGAAAAAAGTCGTTAAAAAACAAATTTTTGATTTAACGGTTTCCAAATTTGTATTTAAATCATTATTGAAGACTTTCATTTTTATTATTATTATTATTATTATTATTATTATTATTATTATTATTATTATTATTATTATTATTATTATTATTATTATTATTATTATTATTATTATTATTATTATTATTATTTATTATTATTATTATTATTATTATTATTATTATTATTATTTATTATTATTATTATTATTATTATTATTATTATTATTATTATTATTATTATTATTATTATTATTATTATTATTATTATTATTATTATTATTATTATTATTAGTTTATTACTATTATTATTATTATTATTATTATTATTATTATTATTATTATTATTATTATTATTATTATTATTATTATTATTATTATTATTATTATTTATTATTATTATTATTATTATTATTATGTTTACCATTAACTATTGTTATTCATTTTTTATTTCATCTAATTATTATTATTATTTTTTTTTATTATTTTATTATTATTATTATTATTATTATTATTATTATTATTATTATTATTATTATTATTATTATTATTATTATTATTATTATTATTATAAGAAATAATTAGAAAAAAAACAATAAAAAAAAAACTATATAGAAAATGCTTTACGACTCAAGCTATTTCCGTATCCGTATTTGCATTGCAATATGTCCAACATCTTGGGGCATGTCGGAATTTAACTTGATCAGATTTCTGAGTTTACATTTAATAAAAATGATCCTATAAAAAGATATAAGACGAAAGTATTAAAGTAAATTTATTAGAGTACAAAAAAGTCCTTTGAGTACTTTTATTAAAGTGAAAAAGTACTAAAGTAAATTTATTAAAGTACAAAAGTACTGAAATACTTTTTATTTAAAGAAGTAAAGTACGTACAAAGTATTTTTTTTATTAAAGTATGAAAATACTGAAGTACTTTTAATTAAAGCACCAAAATTCAGAAAAACTTAAAGTACTTTTATTAAAGTACCAAAATTCAGATGAACTTAATTAAAATTTTAAAGTATTTTATTCAAGTACAAAAGGACAAAGGTACTTTTTATTAAAGTACAAAAGTACTGAAATACTTTATTAATTCAAATTTTTTTAATTAAAGTACTGTTTAAAAAAACACACATTTTAAAGTACTTTAAAGTACTAAACTGCTAAATTAAAGTACCAAGTACTTTTTATGAAATTAATAAATACGAATTTGTACTTTAGTACTTTTATTAAAATAGTAAAGTGTACTTTTATATTAAGTACAAATTTAAAAGGACTTTAATACTTTTATAAATTAGTAAAGTACCAATTTTTCTAAAAGAGTAAAGTACAAAAAGTACCTTTAACTTTAGTAATATTAAGTACTGATGTACTTTTATAATAAAGGACATACTTTAAATAAATATATAGTACTTTTATTAAAAGTAGTAAAGTACTAAAAATACTTTTATATAAAATAAAAGAATTAGTTAAAGTATTTTTAATACCTAAAAGTACCTAAAGTAAGGATTTACTAACGAATTTTAGTACTTTTACTAAAATAGTAAAGTACTGAAATATTTTTAAATGAATTTACTAAATAAAGTACATTTAATTAAAATGATAAAACTTTACAGTACTTTTTATAAAAAAAAGTACGAATTTACGAAAGAGCTTCAGTACTTTTTATTAATTAAAGTATTTATTAAAGTACTTTCATTAAGTTGCAAAGTACGAAAGATGATATTTTTAAATAAAAAAAAAAAAAAACTAAAAAAAATTAAAAAATTAAAAAATTAAAAAATAAAAAATAAAAAATAAATAAATAAATAAATGAATAAATAGAATATAAAAATAGATAGATAGATTGATAAATAGATTAACAGATAAACTGATAAAGAGATAGATAGACAGATTAATAGGTAAACTGATAGATAGATAGATAGATAGATAGATAGATAGATAGATAGATAGATAGGTGGGTAAATAGATAGATATGGTATTTAGAAAGATAGATAGACAAACTGATAGACAGATAGATTAATAAATAAACTGATAGATAGAAAGATAGAAAGATAGAAAGATAGATAGAAAATCTGATAGACAGATAGATTAATAAATAAACTGATAATAGATATATAGATAGATAGATAAACAAAATAGATATTTCTCTGTAATACACAAAATAAAATAGAAGACAATATAATAGACCAATTCAATTCTCAAAAAATATTTCGAAAGATAAAAATATTTACAATATAATTTTCGAGAAAGTTTCTTTAATAATAATAATAATAATAATAATAATAATAATAAATAATAATAATAATAATAATAATAATAATATATAATAATATAACTAATAATAATAATAATATAATATGAACAGAATATAACTATATTATATATTATATATATATATATATATATATATATATATATATATATATATATATATATATATATATATATATATATATATATATATATATATATATATATATATATATATATATATATATATATATATATATATATATATATATATTATATATATATATATATAATATATATAATATATATATATATATATATATATATATATATATATATATATATATATATATATATTTTATATATTTTATTTTTTAATTTTTAAATTATTTATAATATATATATATATATATATATATATATATATATATATATATATATATATATATATATATATATATATATATATATATATATATATATATATATATATATATATATATATATATATATATATATATATATATATATATATATATATATATATATATATATATATATATATATATATATATATATATATATATATATATATATATATATATATATATATATATATATATATATATATATATATATATATATATATATATATATATATATATATATATATATATATATATATATATATTGGGGATATGAAGTGTGTATATGACAGGAAGTTGGAAAAATTGGTAAAGGGAAGTGTGTTCCATTTTACCTTTAGAGTACATATAAGACTGAGCATAGCGGTTAAGCTTGGGGGTGGTCAAAGAGTTGAACAAAGAAAGGATGAGACTGTGTAGAAATTCGTGTAGCAAGAGCTCTTCTCAATGGAGGAAGTATGCGACCTGAGAGTTTAGATGAGCAGAGTTCCTTATAATGAAAAGACTGATAAGATTTGATAGAATT
>SEYY01006773.1:10000-27768 GCA_009176605.1 Armadillidium nasatum | reverse complement strand
ATATATATATATATATATATATATATATATATATATAAAGAACAAAAATGTTCATCTTTTTAAATTTGAAATTGCTGATTTTCTGAAATTTTGTGTTCCATTTTCAAAGGTTTAAAAATCAAATGACGATTTCAAGCACTAAATCATTAAGAACATTAAAATATCACAAAATTAATAAAATAAAACATTAATATGAATTAATTTAAAGGTTTTTTTTTATTACTTTAAAGGTAAAATTAGAAAAATATTACAATGAGAGAATAGTACTAATAAATATAATAATAATAATGACAACAATAATAATAATAATAATAATAATAATAATAATAATAATAATTAATAATAATAATAATAATAATAATAATAATAATAATAATAGATAGTGTAGCTAGAGAAGGTAAAGAGAAAGATTAAGTGAATATGGTTAGTATGTTTGAATTATTAAAAAGGATTGAAAAAGAAAGAAATATGACTTCAAAAATGTCCCAACAGAAATATTCATTTTCAGAGAGAAATTTTTTATTTATTTTCCAATTAGGGAAATAAGTGATGCTGCTTTCTTGCTATTAATATGTCTTTTCTCTGTAGAAAAATTTCGTTGTGATATTATTTTCTTTTCATTGGTACATTCGTTGTTTCATTTGTTGTAGTATAGTTTTGAAATTCATGAATATTGCTGTTATGAAACTCTTATTCTAGAAAACTCTATTAATGTTTGATTTTGTAGGATCGATATAACAATTCAGAATTTCAGGACTATGTTCAAAGTATATATATATATAATATATATATATATATATATATATATATATATATATATATATATATATATATATATATATATATATATATATATATATATATAATATATATATATATATATATAATAATCTCATTTCATAAGTATGGCCTTGATAAAGAACGTTCGACAGGTAATCTTTTTTTATAATTTTTTCATTTCTATGTAGATTGTTGTGTGAATAGTTTGCTTTTGTCATACACATATCAAAAGTTTAGAATAAAGTTTGGCAAAAAAATTTCGATTTCTAAGGCTTTCTCTTTCAGAATGATTTCCTTTCCGATCGCTCTTAAACAGCACAGTAGACTGCTGCCGTTCATCTTGTAAATCAATCATATACGTGCCCCTCAAGGTTCTATATTATTTTTTTTTCCTTTTCTACTTTTCATTAATGATCTTATCTGTCGTTTCGTCACCTCTCCAACTCTTTTAACATTTTTTCCTTAAAGAAAATGACTCTGATATTTCTCATATTTTAACTATGGCAGATCGAGCAGGGTTGTTTTCATTGCTCGGAAAACTAAATTTCTTCATCTGTTTATTGTACATATTTCATATTTCATGTGGCCCATTTTTTCATACACTCTCATCTATCCTCTCTCCAACGCCAACGTCCTTAACTTGCATACACATTATTTATTGTTCAATAATAGTAAATAAAGTTTGGAACACTCTTCGTTTTTCTATATTTTCACAACTTTCTTTGTCAAATGTGTATCAAAAGTCATTTATCGGGACATGCAGGATTTTGATTCAAATCTAAAATAAGCTTTACGCTATATATATATATATATATATATATATATTATATATATAATATATATATATATATATATATATATATATATATATATATATATATATATATATATATATATATATATATAATATATATATATATATATATATATATTAATTATTAAATTATTTAAAAAAAAAAAAAAAAAAAAAATTTTTTTTTTTACTTTTTTTTTTTTTAAATTAATATTTGAGAAGTGTGAGGAAAAGGGGGGGGGGGCGAGAATGGGGGTTGTAAAAAATGAAAAACTTGTATTTTACATTCTCGAGTTTTTTATTATTTTTATTTTTGATTTTTTTATTTTTTTTTTTATTTTTTTATTTATTTTTTTTTCATGAAATTGGAAGGAAGAAAGTCACTTATAATTCAAGTCATGAAAGCTCTTAAGAGAGAGTTTGCTTTTTTAAAATAATGTGAGTTGAACTTTGGCGAGGAAGGCGAGGAAGGCGAGGAAGGCGAGGAAGGCGAGGAAGGCGAGTGGAGTCGAGGCGAGGCGGCACCTGTTCTTTTTCTTTTGGACGGAAAAGCACCGACCGATTGAAGCGAAAAGGGAAAGATTGAGGAAAGGGACGGACGAATAAAAGGAAAAGTTGCAAAAATAAAGAAATGACTTTAGCAAAAAAAGAGAAAGTGAGAAAGAAAAAATCGTGGAAGTAGAAAGTTTATGAAAAAGTTCCTTCCATATATATATATATATATATATATATATATATATATATATATATATATATATATATATATATATATATATATATATATATATATATATATATATATATATATATATATATATATATATATATATATATATATATATATATATATATAGAGAGAGAGAGAGAGAGAGAGAGAGAGAGAGAGAGAGAGTTGAAAAAAATACTACTTAGACATTGCAAACCTATAGGAATATTTGTGTCTGCGTGTGTGTGTGTGTGTGTGTGTGTGTATTTGAATGTGTATGTGTATGTGTGTGTGAAAGATCCAGACCACTTCTTATGCTCTTCAATGGTTTACTAATTAATAAATTTAACTTATTACTTATTGCGTAATGAAGCACTGTATTGATTGAAAGTTTTTAATCTCTACTAAAAGAAATAAATATAAAATTTTACTATAATTACTATTTCAAATACTACTACTACTATTACAACTATTGCTACTACCATCAATTCTATTGCTCTTACTTTTAATAATATTATCACTTATCATTTCTGATAATAATACTGCTTCTAATAATAATAATAATAATAATAATAAAAATAATAATAATAATAATAATAATAATAATAATAATAATAATAATAATAATAATAATAATAATAATAATAATAATAATAACAATAATGATAATAATAATAATAATAATAATAGTAGTAGTAGTAGTAGTAGTAGTAGTAGTAGTGTAATGATTAAAATAAAAATGAATACAATGAATATATTTAAAGATATTGAATTAGAATGTTATTTTGGTAAAGTTGCAAATAAGGTTGAATTTTTTTTCTTTTTTTAACATTTAATGATGATTTTTTTTTTTATTTGAAAAAAATAATTTTAATATTGTTTTGTTAGAATTCGGGTAAACGTATATATATATATATATATATATATATATATATATATATATATATATATATATATATATATATATATATATATATATATATATATATATATATATATATATATATATATATATATAATATATATATATATATATATATATATATATATATATATATATATATATATATATATATATATATATATATATATATATATATATATATATATATATATATATATATATATATATATATATATATATATATATATATATATATATATATATATATATATATATATATATATATATATATATATATATATATATATATATATATATATATATATATATATATATATATATATATATATTGCGTAAATGCTGTTAATGTTAGTTGTTATTTGTTAGAAGAATAATCTGAAGGAAAAAGACTAGATCAAAATACAACATTAATTCTACTACAATTAGTGGAGAATATATTTAACCTGAATCACAAATACACTCCAGTTAAAATGAGAAAACCTACGAAAAATTCCATTTGCAAGAACTGAGATCTAAGAAAGCAGAGTAAATTTAAGATTAAAGGAAACTACATATTAAAATTAATATTCAAACTAGAACAGCAGAATCAGTCAGAGAGAGGGTGGGCATTTTTATACAGGTAAATCACATGTGCTCCGCTAAGTTCGGAATTGGAACGGTGTTTGAAACTAAAATCTCAGATGAACAAAAGTAGAAATTGAAATAAAAACTTGATAAAGTAAAAAAATTGAAAAAAACTGATGTTACTTTAATGGAATAATAAAAAGAAAAGTATTTAGATAAATCTATCTACTTTTGAATTACAAACGTAATAGGTATTTCTACCTCATTTGTGACAAGCATATTTTCCATACCACTTTAAATAAGATTCATTTAAAAATCGAGTAGTTTTTTGAGAATTCTTCAAAACTTTTAGCTTTTTAGAAAGAGAAAAATCGTACTGTCCCTTCTAGATTGCGAATCACCGTCAATCACATTAAAATTTATCTTCCTAAACTAAATTTTTAACTTTAATAAAGTAGTCTACTACTTAACTTATTTTCATTACAAATGAATCTTTTTCATTTTACGATTCCTATCTTTTCCATTTTAAATTCACTATATCTTCCCTTCTGGACTCTTCAACCTTTTCATTTAAACGTACCAAAATCTTTTTCCCCTTCACGAGCACTTTCTTCCTCCGTTTTAAGTTTCAGCCTTCACTTTTCGTTCATTAAAATAAGGGGAGGGTTCGGTTTAAAAATTTTTTTTTTTTTTTTTTTTTTATTATTTGACCGGTTTGGGTGAAATTTTCTGTGTATATAGCTTTTTTCCCGGTGAAAAAAGCTTCATTTTTAGTGTTTTTATGAGTCTATAACGGTTTCATAGTTATTAGTGGTCATAACTCAACAAAAAAAAGAAATAGCGGGAAAAAAAATATTTTTCCACATGAGATGAAAATTGGCCTGAGCCATCTTAGCCCCAATCTCTTTAATCCGCTGCAAGCGATTTTTGATATCACGTTCAAAAAAAGAGGTATAATCAGTCAAATTTTTTTTTTGAAAAATTTATTACCCTTTCGGAGAAAAAAATTATTTAAAAAAAATTCTCTTCAGAAATTTTGATTAAATTTGGAGATTGTTTAGAGGAGAGATAGGTCTACAACATTTATTTAGAGCATTATTAAATGCTAATTGTTTGAAGGAAGGTATAGCCTCTCAAACTTTTAAAATTTTTGAAACTTTTCTAAAAATGGACCTTTTTTGAGAGATCATATCTCGGAACAAACAAATTAGATCGAACAAAGTATATAGAAGAATTTGTAGCCCCAACACTCCTCTATAAGTGTGCCAAAATTTATATTTAAAAATAAAAATTTTTTTTTAAAGAAAAAAAAAAAAAAAAAAAAAAAATTTGAATTTTTTTTTTTCAAAAAATAATTTCTTTTGATAGTGAGTCAGTCTTGGACTAAAAATTCTATCAAAGGTTTTTGTAGCCAATAGAATAAGGAACATATGTTCCAAATTTCAGACCAAAAATATTTTTTTGTGGCTTCACCGTAGATTTAAATTTTGAAAAACATTCCCAAATAAGTGCTAAACATTAAATCCCTCGTAAAAACGTTAGGAATCGACTATTTTCGTCGGGAAAAAAGCTATATATACTGAAATTTTCTGGAGAATCGGATAAAAAAAATTTTTTCTTTTACATCGAACCCTCCTCTTAATTAATGTAGTGTCATTCCATAACATCATACTTTTGACAGTTACTCTATTACATAAAAATACAACATATTATAAACACATGAGAGCATTAATTGATTATACTCTATACATGCGACGCTGATTTACAATGTTAATATAATAACTCATTGCTTCTTTTACGAAGATACTCATTGTATAAACCACAACTCATCTTTAATCTTTTTTTTTATATAATCTTTATTTCATAGCTGTAATTTTAGGTTTACCTAGGTCTTTGTTTTTTAATTTTAATAATTATTTTTATTTATGTATTTATTTAATTTGTAAGGCGCTTTCGTAACTGTAATTTAAGATTTATCTAGGTCGTTCTCTCTTTCTTTATATAGTTCTTACTTAGTGTTGTAGGTAATTTTATGTTTCAAGTTTAAGTTTTATTTACGCTTTTTAAGATCAGTTTCTTTAGGTTTCATAAATTTTGTTTCCAATTTGTTTTGCTTTGGATTTCCAGTTTTATTTTAAATTTTAAAGTTCCAACTCGAATTTTTTTTTTATTTTTATTTTAGTTTCATTTAGATTTTCCATTTATTTTTAAATTTTAATGTTCTATTTAAAATTTTTACTTTCAATTTAAATTTTTAATTGTTTTTAAATTTTGTTTTTTATATTTATTTCTTTAAAAATTTTGGGCTGAAATCAGTGAAGCACTAAAACACGTAAGCATACATGTACACTCTTTAACCATTACATGCATAAACACAAACACACGTGCACACGTACAAACGTAAACACATACCCAACGCTTAACAACAAACATACACATGTAAACAAAAACTTATATGTTCATATATAATCACACACATTTGCAATCACATATACTACGCATAAGTAGAATCTCAGTCACATACATTTATTCATATACACTGCAATTGTAACCAAATCACTGCAATTAGTTTAAAATTTTACAATTACCCACACTGTTATACTTAAAATATCAAAGTAAAATTCATGTATATTACTTCTTTGAAACCCTTAACTCCCACCCCATTATAATATATTTGTCTCAAAAAACATTTTCCTAACACAAACTGAATGTTTTTATTTACACTTTATTATACTTCCCGCTACATTCAAACATTTCTACAACATTTATCAAAGACATTTTACGTTTACTTTTCTACTCTAAGTTTCTCAGTATACCCTTTAATTCTACATATTAAACCCAACTTTTTACACTAAAGCATGAAAAATGTCACACTAGTATTTATTTGACATACAAGTTATAGAACTTTACATTCAATATTCACCTCAAAACTACTCAACATATAATTTGAATCTCCACGGTTAATCTAACTTTATCTCTAAAGCATGAACAAAGTCAAGACATCAGTAATCTAACACACAAATTACAGAACTTTACATTTATATTCAGCCTAAACTCGTTGACATATAACTTAAATCTCTATTTTCAACTTAAATGTATCTCAAAGGTATGATATAAAGCAGGTCTTCACTCATATAACACATAAAATTAATTGAACTTTCAAATACGTTTCTCACCCTACGTTCCACATCTTGGAATTTAAAACTCAATATTCAATCTAAGTTTTAACAATTAGGAATAATCAAAGACATGTTGACATCTCTAGTACAAAATTTGTAGAACTTAGCATACATTTCATACCTTTAATCTCTCCAACATATACCATAATCTCCATATACTATCTGACTTTTAACTTTTCGACATGACCAAGCACATGTCGTCTCTCTAACATACAATTTATAGAAGGTTACATAATTTTTATCTAAATCTTCAATGTATATCTTAATTCACCATAGCTCGCTAATCATTTTATCACTAAGACATGATCAAAGACATGCCGTCATCTTTCTAGCTTATATTTTATTGTAGTTACATATATATTTCACCTTACACCTTATCAATAAATTTAAAATCTCTGTATTTAACCTAACTTTATCACAAAGGCATGGTCAAAGACATGCCGACAATTCTCTAACTCTTTCATTTCTTACCGCAAAATCTTATTCATATAACATTTATCCCAATATTTAATTTAAAATTAATATTAATTAATGCATGCCCAAAGGCAAGTGGAAATCTCTTTAACATATAATTTTCAGAATTTTTCTTTACATTTACGCCTCACTTTCTCCAACATTTTCCTTAAGCCTTTCACATCCTCTAACTTTAACACTTTAATATGATAAAAAGTTACGTCGAAATCCCTCTAGCACATAACTTGCAAAACTTTGTATACATTTATATCCTACGTTCTTCCATATATTCCTTAATAGATTATGTATCTTTTAACTTGCATTATGCATCTTGGAATGTTAGATAGATATTAAAATTTTGGAATCATTACATATAAAAAAAATTAATCCCTTCCACACATAATACCCATAATTCTTCTTTCTCACTTCTAATTGCTTGATCTGTCTTTCATTCTTCTTTCTTTTTTTTCTCTCCTTTTGTCTTGTCTATTATTTTTCTCATTTATTTGTTTTACGACTTTTGTTAACATTTCTTTTATATTTAATACTACTTTTCTTTCAATCTTTTGAAAGTTTTTGCCAAATGTATTTTATAAAATTAAGTTCATTTTATATTCTGCACTGAAACTTTATTTTCGTAAATACGAAAAGTTTGCATTACATTGAATTTATTTATGTTTTCTTAGCAAGTTTATTATATATATATATATATATATATATATATATATATATATATATATATATATATATATATATATATATATATATATATATATATATATATATATATATATATATATATATATATATATATATATATATATATATATATATATATATATATATATATATATATATATATATATATATATATATATATATATATATATATATATCAGAGATGGCTCGCGACCTGGTTGAAGGTCTGTACAATTACCGTTATATAAAACTAGCCAGTGTACAACTGTTATTTAGTACTTTTTACTTCTTAATTTTTTAATTGGATTTAATACATTGCATCTTATTATATTAACACTCTAATGAAACGCTATTTAATGTAAAGAAAACGTCATACAATTTTGATTAGTTATTCAAAACGAAGAAAATAATGTATGTGGTTTGCGAAAAATTTGCAAACGGAAGCTTTGACGCAACGGGCGAGAGAACTGTGTACGTAAAATTGCTGCGCGAGCGTTTCTATTCTGACAATATGGTTTGTAAAAGAAATGCAAGACCTTTCATTTATAGGTTTTAGCGTACGAACATTTTGAAAGAAATTTTAAGAAAAGTATTCATATTTCAGTTTTTTGTGCTTCAAACTGTATTATATATATATATATATATATATATATATATATATATATATATATATATATATATATATATATATATATATATATATATATATATATATATATATATATATATATATATATATATATATATATATATATATATATATATATATATATATATATATATATATATATATATATATATATATATGTGTGTGTGAAATGTCAGATGTAATACCTATAAATTGTATCACCAGCCGCTCCTGATATATATATATATATATATATATATATATATATATATATATATATATATATATATATATATATATATATATATATATATATATATTATATAATATATAATTAGGATGGTAATGATAGTATCGGTATCGGTATCGGTATCGGCAAGTATCGGCATATTTTCCGATACCGGTATCGGTATCGGTATCGGTATCCACCTTTTCAGTATCGGTATCGGTATCGGCAATTTTTTTGGATAAGAGTAAAGTATCGGTATCGGTAGTCGGTATTTTAGTATATCGGTATCGGTATCGGTATCGGCAAAAATTTTGGTATCGCTCCATCCCTAATATATATATATATATATATATATATATAAGTAGTGTATGAACACTTTTCCAGGTTGGGAATTCGCACTAGGAATTTGCAACAAGGCTAGGAATTTGCAAGGAATTTGCAAATTCCTATCTTCACGTACCTTTGTGAGGTGTTTTTTGCGGTTTTATCTTAATTGAGATCTTGTTTTGCGGTTTTATCTTAATTGAGATCTTGTTTTGCGGTCTTATCTTTGATGTGATCTTGTTTTGTGGTGTTATTTTATTTGTTTTTTAATTATTTCTCACCTATTTCTCACCTTTATGGTTTGCGGTTTCTTTTGATGAGCCGCTTTTGCGTATGCTTGGTTGTATTTTGCAAGGTTCCTTGATGACGTCATAGCTTGTATGTTTGAAAGGTCATGACGTCACGGTTTGTATTTTGGAATGGGAATTGGAATGATACGTCACAACCTTCTTTTGTTAAGGGAATCTTCCAGCCAATCACAGTCCAGCATTGCTGACGTCACGTTTTCTCTCTTACTTTGAAAAACTTGAAAGCCGAACAAACAAACAAACGCACGCTCTTAAAAACTCGATTTTTCATATCTCGAGACCGAGATTCGAACTCCACGGGTCCTTCGAATCTTTAGCCAAGCTCTTCTACCCACTCGGCCAACGGAGCAATTACTTAAGAAAAGGAAAATTCTTTTATTTATGGCTTTGTTTTTTTCGCGCGCGCGGAAGAGAGACACACAAGCCGAGGGTTTCGGGCGCGGCGCACACACACACACACACACGCACACACGCAGTCGAGAGCGCGGACGCTGGCGCACACACACATTATTATTATTATTATTATTTTTCTCGTAACCATGGAACAGTTATATATATATATATATATATATATATATATATATATATATATATATATATATATATATATATATAAATAAAAAAAATAATAAATATATATATATATATATATATATATATATATATATATATATATATATATATATATATATATATATATATATATATTCTCTCTTTTTTAAACTTAGAACAAAAATTTCAATTTTTATATAAGTTTTTGTTTCGAAAAAAATTACTCAAGAAACGGGGATCGAACTAGCGTTCGCTACGTCGCTAGCGGAAGCTCTACCAATACTCCATCGAAGCAATACGAGCGGAGAACGGCTTTATAGCTTTTAACATTAATATTTTCTTTTAAATGTTTTGAACGGTAAAAACTTAGAACATTTATTATTTTTTTATTATTGTCATGGTTACAGATATATATATATATATATATATATATATATATATATATATATATATATATATATATATATATATATATATATATATATATATATATATATATATATATATATATATATATATATATATAAAGCATGTATTTTAAAGTATTTATAATAAATTAAAATAGTATTCGTTTTAAAACAACTTGAATATTTAAGTTTTCTATTATTTTCATTCGAGAGAAAATGATATTAATGGCCAACTATTTTGACACAAACAAATATACTTCAAAGACTTCTCTTTGTCACATGCATTCCCGATTTGTTACAGTGACCATCCCCTGTTCGAACGACTCTGATTTTTTCTACCATAAAAAATATTTCAAATTCTTTTGAAGGAAAATGGCTTAGGCTAAAGAATTTATTACAGTATTACCGTTTCATAATAATTTTCACCGCTTTCTTTATTCATTTTTTTCTTTATTTCATTTTTCTTTTAATTATTATTATTTATTTAAAAAATAAAAAAAATAATAATAATATATATATATATATATATATATATATATATATATATATATATATATATATATATATATATATATATATATATTATATATATATATATTATATAATATATATATTATTTATATTTTATTTTATATATATATAAAATATAATTAATATATAATATATATAATATATAATATATAATATAATAATATAATAATAATAAATATATATATATATATAATATATTGAAGAGACTTAGACTTTACTTTTTATGTTATTATATATAAACTTATTTATTTTTTAAAAAAAAAATACAAGTTTGCTCTTATAAACACTTCCATAAAATATTTTAAATGCTTTTAGAAGGTCTCGAAAAAACACCTGCATAATAAATTTCTGTCTTCTTATCATCATTTACTTTAAACTCGTTTCAAGGCTTTTTAATAATATTGAGTTGTCAGTTACTATTAACATACATAAAAAATAATAAATTCATTACAAAAATTAAAG
This sequence comes from Armadillidium nasatum, assembly GCA_009176605.1. Taxonomy (NCBI): domain Eukaryota; kingdom Metazoa; phylum Arthropoda; class Malacostraca; order Isopoda; family Armadillidiidae; genus Armadillidium; species Armadillidium nasatum. Next base: position 16,228 of record SEYY01006773.1, on the reverse strand, counting down.
GAGAAAAAAAAAAGCTTTATTTTTTTCATTTTTTATTACATTCAATATATATATATATATATATATATATATATATATATATATATATATATATATATATATATATATATATATATATATATATATATATATATATATTATTAATAATAATAATAATATTCTGGTGAACATAAGCACTTATTTTGTGGATTAGAAATAGTTGCCAGATACCATTTAACTTACAAACATACATGAAAAATAAATTCATTACAAAAACATTTTTATTAATATATTTATATTATATTATATACTATATATATATATATATATATATATATATATATATATATATATATATATATATATATATATATATATATATATATATATATATTGAGAAAAGTCTACTTCAGAGGTTGTAATGTACCTTTAAAACCAAAGGGAATAGTGCGTGCAGTTCCGGGAATACTTACACGTTTACCTTCAGTCATACGGAAGCGTTTGTTCCCTGTTCGTATTGTCATAGTACCAAGACGGTCAGCTCTGAAATTCTCAGTTGGCACGGTGAAGGTGGTATCTCTATTATTTACGGTTTGCGCGTGCTGAATATTTCTTAAGTCTTTATGTTTTGCCTTTATATTCCTCTGTATGCTGATGATTCCGGAGAATACATCTGACTGATTGCTTTAGCTGTTACATCATGATCCTTCAAACAGTCTTGGTATCTTATATGTTGTTCATTTTCAGCTGTAGCTGTTATCTACTTTATCAAGGAACTATTCGAAGCATATTCTCAAAATTCGATTACTCCAGAGGTTTTTCTATTTAAAGATATCCCCTTAGCTTTGAGAATATGATCAAATGTACCATCAGCTTTGGCAACACGTACAGAGTAACTCTTTGGACCTACACAAATAAAGCTGTCCGCATACGCACCAGGTCCGAATTCGGCTATCTCATCTGTAAGATCACCAAGAAACTGCCCTGTCTGAGGAAGCTCTACTCCTTCTTCAGCAGCAAAAATGCAGCTGTCTGTATCACAGTAGAGGGCTCGACCGTTTGTTTTTTCTAAAAGATTATACAATTCTACTCGTGCATAAGCTGTTGTGAATGATGCTATGGCCAGATTTGTAGATTTTGCAGTGGTTTCCTCGTATTCTGTATGCCGGACCCTTGAAATATACCGACCTCCTGCGACTAGAACGTCATGAATCTCCAACTCACGACGTTGGAACAATTTGAAGAGCTCTACCTCTGTCTCTGAGACTATATCTTCAACTTCCGGAGTCCGCATGGCCATGCGTCCCCACAAAGAATTTAACATCAATTTAGAAATATATCTCATTGCTGGATTCTTCTCCTTCATCTTCTCTACATCCAATTCGACACCCTCCCTTTCAAAGAAAGCCAATTGCGAATGTACGAAGTTCTTCTATCGTTCTCACACCGTCTGGAAACCCTGAAGCCTCAGTCTTCCATTTTAGAAATGTTTGTACGAACTTGATGAAAACGTCTGAAGACTGCACAAATGCCCATACCTCAAAGATTTTCAAAATTCTGTAACCTTTCATTACAGCTTTCTCTAACTCAACCGAGGTATATACACCCTTAAATGCTCTCTGATTCGCATTATGATTACACTCATCTTTGTTTTCATGTTCAGCACATAATCTGCATAATGGAAAAACAAGCTTACCTTTCACTCTTAATGGAAGAACAGGGAAATATAAATCCTGAGGAGGTAAAACCTGAATATACGCAAGACCAAAATAAGTTGTTCCGAGCTCATTTATGAAATCTGGTATGGAAGGTAACCTTTCTCCCACGATCTTCATAGGAGTACCTATTGGAAACATCTTAGTTTTCTGAACGAAAGGATACAAAGAAGTAAAATCGTAATAATACAACTTTATCTTTCCTCCTGTAGACGGGAAATAATTAGTGAAAACTTCTGTTCTTCCACCAAAAAGCGCATCTCCAGGGGATAGTCTAGCGTTTATTGTAGAGTTAGAAACACTGTTCACATAATCTCCTAATTTTACTTTCTCCTGCTTTCCCCTTATTTTTATTTGTAAAGTATTTTTCAACTTTTCCCATGCACAGCCCCAAATTGAAATAACTTCATACCCTGCCTTCTTATAATTCTCTTCTTGCACTATGGTAGCTCTTTTCCTATCCTAGTCTTGACATGCGTCGTATAATACCCCCTCAGGAACACAATCATGACCGTGAAACAAACATCCATTAAACAAAAGAACTACCTCTTTTTCCTCAGGGTCAAGTAAATGTAATTCATTTTGCTGACTCGCTGTAGGATGTGTCTCGTCCCATAAATCTATCATATTGTCAATATCATCATCAGCACTTGCTCTCTGGTTGATAACAGTGGTATCTTTCTTACTTACTTCATCAACAAAATTAGCTTTTTGCCTAACCACTACCTGTCTTTCCTTTGCTTTCCTAACAGGTGAAGGTCTAGTTGGGTTTGCTGATCTAAGTGCACTTAACAATTCCTTGGTATTGTTAAAATTTATCTCAATAGGTTTCGCTGAAGTCATTTGTGCGTTTTCTCCCTCCTCCTCATCACTACTTAACTCGATAACTTCAGGTTCGACTATTGGTTGTGCTACTTGCTCCCTAACCTGAGGATTACCTCGCTCCCTAGCGTGTGGCATACCTCGATCTTCTACTCTTTCATCACCCTCACGCTGCTCCTGTATGCTTATGATTTTACCATTACTTCTCAATTTCTCATACTTTTCAGTCTCTATTTCAAACTCGATGTTGGTATCTTTCAGCGTACTCACGTAACCGGACAATCGTTGGCATATCCATTTTCGAATACCCATCTGGGAAAGAAATATTCCCTCTAGGTTTCAAAACACGCTCACCACCGTTCCTAGCATGCTTTATTTCCTGTCCCGTGTATTTTTCAAGAAAAGTCAACCATCGAATACCTTCGTAACTAAACTTCTTCTCTTTTACTCTCCCAATATTCGCAATCATGTTTTCACCCATGAAATGCGTTCGGAATATTCTAAAAGTTAAAGAAGCTATCGTGCAACACTCTTCAAGACAATCAATTTGGAATTTCGTTATAAAAAAATTTTCCTAAAAGCTTCAAAACTCTGTCTTAAAATCAATACGTCTTGTTTACAGTATGTAACACATTCCTGTAAAATATCATACTCCCTTCCTGAATTTTTAAAGTCAGCATGATACTCTAAAAATTCTTTCTTTTCTTTTTCAGTCATCCTTTCTGTTTCAAAATATTCTATTTCTGGAATCTGTCCTACATATTTCAGGTGTCTCTCCGTAAGGAATTTATAGGGGAACAGGTTCCTTTAGCCAGTGTAATGTCGTTCAAGCCCATACATTTTGAAAGTTTAGATAAAGCAAGGCATATAAAGTAGGGTGTCTCTAAACAAAATGTTATGAGATGCCCCCATCGATATTATACGTGTTCCTCTTTTTAAGGGTTTCGAAGTAAAAATATCAGCACCAGGACGTGAAAGTAAACGAGCGTATACGAACTGTCCATCGAAACGCCCTGCATTGTGAGCACAAACAATAATAGTAGCATTCTGGTGTGTTTTTGAGAATTCAAGCAGATAAGTGATAAACTGATCTACGGGGACAAGTGTGAAAGGGACACTTTCTTCTTCTTCCTCCTTTCACAACGAACACTCTAGTTCTCTCCCCACATTTTTCACATACATTTTCTCCTTCAATGTCTGTACATTCATGACATACAATTTGAGAAACCAGAATGTAGGGTATCATCGCTACATTATCGTCAGCCGGTTGTATGTTTGTTTCATCTATGGGATCCACCTGCTGTTTCTGTTGATACGTTTCTATATCATAATAGAGAACATGTACTTCCTTCTTCTTATACCAGTCTTTAGCTTTTTTTGGAAGAGTCTGAATGTAACATTCATGCGCCCTTGAGTGGGATCATATTTCTTATAGCAGACTGGACATGTAATATTCACGCAATCATGCTAGCATCCTACCCTGAGCATCAGCTAATATGGGTTTATAACATTTTGAGCAAAGTTTGTTCTTCACGCAAACACCGTTTGCTAAATGGAATGCAAAACACTGCTCATCATAGAACCACCGATTACATTCGTTACAAGTTCTAAATTCTCCATCAAATTGAGCTTCACCATTACAATTACTGTTTAAACATTGCCCACATTTCGAATACTCACACTCGGATTCTAGATGATGAACAAGTCTGTTAGTGAAAGTTATAACATAAATTACAGAAAATTCTTCCTGTTGATACTTGGATTAACACTCTTAATACAATTCTTGATGGTATCTTCAGTGAATGGATAATAGTGGGTGTTTTCATGATCGTACCCCAAAATGAAGAGTGGATGCTCTCTGTTTGTATTTTTAGGGTAGTAAACGTGTAACAAGCCTTCATTACGACGATCCGCACCAAAAACAAAAACTCTAATATTTTTCCTTTTTTCAATCTCTTGAAAATTTGCAGCATGAAATACTTCTTCATAGTTAAAGCCACACTGTTCAGCAATATCTCTTCCAAGGGATCTAATTGATCCAACGCTAACATTGCTTATTTCCATTCCTCCTTTTATTTTTTCAAGTACAGCTAGAGCATTGAAAGCACAGCCTGTCAGATCTACTGATGCATCAGCTCTACTTTTCTTTAAATGTCTTTTAATAATTTTTCCAGTAAATGTAACCCCTTTAGGTGTTAGAGGGACCATTGCCTAGTGGTACGTGAGCGATCTGTGCATCTACATTAAAATCTTGAAATGCCAGCAGAGTCTGCACTCTGGAACGACTGCTCGAGTCTTCCTGCAACATAATTACTTATTGATGGATCCCCTATATAACGGTGAGGCACTTGGATATAATACTCTAAATCCCTATCATCATTGTTAAATATAAAGGCAAGTCGTACAAAATACTCACGACGTTCTCTCATATCTCTGCGTATTTGACCAATAACACGTTCAATAACATCTTCAAATCCATTTTCTAAATCATTTAAAATGACAGGGATTATTAACTCTTACATTGTATCTTGCGTTTTGTATTGGTCCCGACCTTCGATTAACACTCAAAGTTCTTACCCTTCACGACTTCTTCTTCGTTATTAGCTCTTGTTCTCTGTCTCGAAGGGCCTGATTCATGGAGTGGAATCATCATTGGACGCGTTTACGGGGGGTCATCTTAACAAAACTGTATATATATATATATATATATATATATATATATATATATATATATATATATATATATATATATATATATATATATATATATATATATATATATATATATATATATATATATATATATATATATATATATATATATATATATATATATATATATATATATATTAATATATATATATATATATATATATATATATATATATATATATATATATATATATATATATATATATATATATATATATATATATATATATATATATATATATAGAGATCCGGTGTTCTGGGGACACCTTCAATATTTCCTCACACCAACCAAGTTACTTGCTCTGTATACGGTTGTTGTTAGCCCCCTGTATAGAGTAAATGTTACACATCTGGGAATGGTACCACTCATACAGCTCTCATGGAAAAGGTGGAGTCAAGAGCTTTTCGCCTTATCAATTCTCCCGCTCTCACTAATTCTCCCCATCGAAATGATGCATCACTCTATATACTTTCGCTATTACAATGGACACTGCTCTTCTGAAACTCTCTTATCGCATACCTCCTCCACTGAGAAAAGCTTGTCTTTCTAAACTCAGTCTCATCCTTTCTCTGTTCAACTCTCTGACCCCCCCTAACTTAACCACAATGCTCAATCTTACATGTACTCTACTGGTAAAGTTTCGAATACACTTCCCTCATCTATTTTCCCAACTTACTATGACTTAGGTACCTTCAAACGCCGTGTGTCAGGTCATGTCAGCCTTTAATATGACTATGTTCCCTACTTGTCCCCTAAGTCTGGTGGAGCATTAGTAGGCCTCAGGTCTTTCCCCGCCAGAGAAAAATATATATATATATATATATATATATATATATATATATATATATATATATATATATATATATATATATATATATATATATATATATATATATATATATATATATATATATATATATATATATATATATATATATATATATATATATATATATATATATATATATAATATATATATATATATATATATATATATAT
>SEYY01006772.1:0-21732 GCA_009176605.1 Armadillidium nasatum | reverse complement strand
AGAATAAAGATCCGTCTGAAAATATAGAAAAGACAAAGTAATAAAAAATATAATAATTAAAATTAACAACTCAAAACATATTTTCCCACCAAAAATAAAAAACGAAATCGAATAAATAACTTAAACCAATATAAATATTACCATGTAAATTTTTCCAGAACCATTCAGACCCGAAAGAAGGCACTGAAAAGACCCCCCAGTGAATAAATATTCCTATTTTCGCTTCATCATACCATGAAGGTAGCGGTCGAGAATCTAAAGACTTCCAGTTTGGTTCATAGCGAAAAGACCATGCTATATATATATATATATATATATATATATATATATATATATATATATATATATATATATATATATATATATATATATATATATATATATATATATATATATATATATATATATATATATATATATTGGACATTGCAGTCTCTAGGGCAGGACAGGATTAGCAAGTCGCTACCTGAAAATTGAATTTGCTTGTGGAATTCTGGGATAAGCCTCGGAAATTCGTCGGTACAGGACATACCGAAGTGGAGACGTATGATGATTCCGTTGACAGGCTGAAGGCCTTCTTGGAGCGGAAGTAAATACATATATATATATATATATATATATATATATATATATATATATATATATATATATATATATATATATATATATATATATATATATATATATATATATATATATATATATATATATATATGTGTGTGTGTGTGTGTGTGTGTGTAGGTGTGTGTGTGTGTGTAGGTGTGTGTGTGTGCGTGTGTTGTGTATGTTTGCCTCTAAATATATGAAATACATAATTTTTGGTCGGTGAAGATTAGGCAAGCCTTACCAACATTACTGAAAAGAACTAAAAATAGTATGGAAAGAAGGAACATGTTTTTGATTTGTCTGAAAGCGCTAACAGGATACAGAGCAGCGGAGTTTCAGAACAATACGGATGCGGATCAAATGGAAAGTCTGAATGGGCACTTAATATTTTGTTGACGCTACCAAACGCATTTGATGATAGCTATGACTCAAAATATTGGTGTCTTCAACTTTCTCACTATTCTTGCTGATCTGGATGGGATTTCTTGATGGGGTCATAGCAGCCTTGTAAAATTCAACTCTTTAAAATTCAATTTCTTAATATCTCTCTCTCCAAAACACCTTCCAGCTTTCCTATCTTCTTCGATGGCTCTCTCGTCTCACTTGTAAATAACTAACATTCTTGGTCTTAACATAAACAATAAATTGTCTTGGAAACCACATATCACAATGGTTGCTAAGCGGCCTCTAAGAAGCTGGGAGTTCTGTTTAGGTTGTGAGAATTTTTCTCTTCTGAGCAGTTACTCCAATTATATAAGGGTCTTATTCGCCCTTGTCTGGAGTACTGTTCTCACATTCGGGGGGGGGGGGGCTCTGGTTCCTCCTCTCTGGATAGGATTGAGTCTAAGGTAAAAGATAAATTAACTGTTCTCTACTTTCAAACTCTCTTGACCCTCTATCTCTGTGACGTGACGTTGGCGCACTATCTCTTTTCTACAGGTACTACAATTCTAGGTGTTCGAGGAATTGGCATATCGCATTCCACTACCTTTGCGTCGCCCTCGTTCCACAAGGGGTGCCCTGATTTCTCACGAATTTTATTTGGTTGCTGGACACCCCAGACTTGCCCGTTGGGGTGCCTCTTTCTTTCCAGCCACCTCTGTTCTGTGGAACTCCCTACCATTTAATTTTCCTCTCTTCAAGGCCTCCGTCTGTGCCCACCTGAGAGGTGTGCGTTAGGTTTGGAGCTGGGTGGGTTCTCTTCTTCCTTTCTCTTTTATAAGCCCCTCCTTGAAAAAGGGCTCTGCCCGTGAGTGGTTAGTGATCTGTAATATATATATATATATATATATATATATATATATATATATATATATATATATATATATATATATATATATATATATATATATATATATATATATATATATATATATATTACTACTCACCAAAATTTAATGTCAAAGCAATAACAAAACAAATATTACAAGAATTAAAAGTAATCACTTTCATTTTTTTTCTTCTCAACACGTTTTAAATCACTCCAAAATTTGTTAATATCGCATATTGTATGTAAAATACGAATCCTATTCGAAAAGCACCATCCAAAAGACAATTTGTTACTATAGATAACAAAGTTATAATCTCAAAAGCTCGAAAGGGGCGTTTCTCACATTCTTGATTGGGGAAAAGAACAACACAAGGGGACAAAGCATGTAAAATAGGGGTATATGTAAATACTTTATATATATATATATATATATATATATATATATATATATATATATATATATATATATATATATATATATATATATATATATATATATATATATATATATATATATATATATATATATATATATATATATATAATATATATATATATATATATATATATATATATATATATATATATATATATATATATATATATAATATATATATATATATATAATATATATATTTATAAATATAATATATATAATATATTATATATATTATATATATATATATAATATATATATTTATATTATATATATATATTATATATATATATATATATATATATATATATATATATATATATATATATATATATATATATATATATATATATATATATATATTAATTCTTTAAACTTTCTTTTTTTAAAGTTTTCGAATCTATTCTTAACAAGAGATTTGGAAATATTTCAATTCTTCTAATCTTATCTCTGATCGCCAGTAAAGAACACTTTGCTGGTGATCTTCTTTTCCTTCTCTCTGACTTTTGGTACTCCGCTCTTCGGCATTTCGGTGAATCTTTTGCTGTGGTGCTGGACATATCGAAAGTCCTCTATAGAGTTTGAAACAAAACTTTGGTTTCTAAACTTCCCTCTTTCGGTATCTATCCTTCAATCTGTGATCTTCTCGCTCATTTCCTTTCTGGTCGTTCTATAGCAGCTGTTGTAGACGGCCACCGTTCATCCTTTAAATCTATTAACAGTGGTGTTCCTCAGGGTTCTGTCCTATCACCAACACTTTTTCTACTTTTCATTAATGACCTTCTCTCTATCACCTCATCTCCTATCCACTCCTATGCTGATGACTCCACCCTTCATTATTCTTTCTAGTTTGAAAAACGTCCCACCCAACAGCAGTTGATAGACTCGAGAAGGGTAGCCTTGGAGCAACTAACCTCTGATCTTTCTCGTATTTCAAATTGGGGCAGAGGAAAAATGGTTATTTTCAATGCCTCAAAAACTCAATTCCTTCATCTCTCCACTCGACACAATCTTCCACACAACTATGATATCTTCTTCGAAAACACACAACTCAAGCCTTCATCTGTTCTTAATATTCTTGGTGTTTCTTTTTCTCGTGATCTTTCTTGGAAAGATCACATTACTTCTCTTTCTAAACAAGCTTCTAAGAGGTTGGGTGTTCTGAGGCGCCTTCAGAATTACTTCACGCCACCCCAGTTGCTTGCTCTGTATAGGGGTGTTGTTCGCCCCTGTATGGAGTATGCTTCGCACATCTGGGGTGGTTCCACACATACAGCTCTCCTAGAGAAGGTGGAGTCTAGGGCATTTCGTCTCATCAACTCTCCTGTTCTTACTAACTCTCTCAATCTCTTTCTGCCCGTCGAATTGTTGCGTCACTCTCTCTTTATTATCGCTATTACAACGAACACTGCTCTTCTGAACTCTCTCGTCGCATACCTCCTCCATTGAGAAGAGCTCGTGCGACACGCCTTTCTACACATTCTCATCCTTTCTCTGTCCAACTCTCCGACCCCAGACTTAACCGCTATGCTCAGTCTTGCATATACTCTACTGGTAAAGTCTGGAACACACTCCCTTCATCTGTTTTCCCAACTTCCTTTGACTTGCATACTTTCAAACGCCGTGTATCTGGACACGTCGGCCACCATCGACCATGATAATAGATCTTTCCCAACTCCGGTGGAATTTGGTAGGCCTCCGGCCTTTGCCCACCGGAGGAAACATAAAATATATATATATATATATATATATATATATAATATATATATATATATATATATATATATATATATATATATATATATATATATATATATATATATATATATATATATATATATATATATATATATAACATAGTTTATATTGTTTATTTTACCGGTCTTAAAACTTTTGAAAATTATTACATATTATATTTTTTTATTTATATAAGTTCATATTTTATATAATACTGTTAAATACGTTTCGGTTCATGAACCATATCAAGAGAATCTATATCAAAAATGTTAAGTATAAACAAAGAGCTGCAAATGAAAAGAACACATAATTATTATTAACCACATCATGAAAATTGCACATATTTATATATATATTTATATATATTAAACTGCTAAACTGACTGAAAAGTTAGACATCATGATGAAAACTAATAAATAGAATTGAGCTAAACAACATGAGCGTAACAAAAAATTGGTTATTTTGAATAATAAAAAAAGATAAGTGGAGGAAGTTAATGTCATAATTATAGTCATTATAATAGTAAAGCTAACAATGCCGTTATTGCCATAGGTTTTAAAGACAGTTTCTGTTCGTCGACAATCCTCCTAAAAATTTAATCGAATTGGGAAGTATTTTGGGTGAGTCCCATTATAATATGTATAAGGATCTAGCTGTAGCGAGACTTTCAGGAAATCCAAACTAATTTCTTTAATTAAGTTTCTTGATTTTCATGCAACGTTCGAAAGGTAAAAAAATATATATTATCTGACGTATTTGAACACATGTAAACGTTTTGCAATTTAGTTAATCAGTTAAATACTCCAACTAATCAAATAATTTAATCAATGAAGAAAATACATTGGAAAAAGATGCAATATTTGCGGTAGTTTTGAAAGACAACAATATTAATATAAAATTATTGAAACAAATAGAAATTAAAAATTATAAATAATTTAATTAATTTGCCTTATTTAAAAGTAATTATATGATCAGAAATTTGACAAAATAATGATACGTAACAATTTGTGTAGCAATATATTAAAACGTTATAATTAATGTAAATAATTGATTACATAACGTGACCATTCCAGATTCTCTCCCACGAAAAATTAAAGATAGAGAGAGCTTTCTAAGGTAAATATTATATAACGATCTTGAAAATACTTCAAGTGATGTGTCCCAAGAATATAAATATTTAAATCCGGATTTAAGAATATTTAAGTTTACTGCAGAAAGATTTACATCTTTATTAAAGTTCACTGCCGACGGATTTACATCTTAAAATTTCTATCTTGAAGTTTTGATGCAGCGAATCTGGAATGCTTACGTGATATAAACAAACGTCATAGACATAGGTCCTTATTTTCATAAGTTGTGTAAACCTTTTCACTCGAATGTGGTTTTTCAGAACTTATTACATCTCATTATTTAACAATAATAGATAGTCAGTTACTTTAGATGAAGTAAATATTAAATTTAGATTATAACTTTGTTATCTATAGTAACAAATTGTCTTTTGGATGGTGCTTTTCGAATAGGATTCGTATTTTACATACAATATGCGATATTAACAAATTCTGGAGTGATTTAAAACGTGTTGAGAAGACAAAAAATGAAAGTGATTACTTTTAATTCTTGTAATATTTGTTTTGTTATTGCTTTGACATTAAATTTTGGTGAGTATATATATATATATATATATATATATATATATATATATATATATATATATATATATATATATATATATATATATATATATATATATATATATATATATATATATATATATATATATCACAAACACTCACGGGCAGAGCCCTTTTCAAGGAGGGGCTTATAAAAGAGAAAGGAAGAAGAGAACTCACCCAGCTCCGAACCTAACGCACACCTCTCAGGTGGGCACAGACGAAAGCCTTGAAGAGAGGAAAATTAAATGGTAGGGAGTTCCACAGAACAGAGGTGGCTGGAAAGAAAGAGGCACCACAACGGGCAAGTCTGGGGTGTCCAGCAACCAAATAAAATTCGTGAGAAATCAGGGCACCCCTTGTGGAATGAGGGCGACGCAAAGGATCGTGGAATGCGATATGCCAATTCCTCGAACACCTAGAATTGTAGTACCTGTAGAAAAGAGATAGTGCGCCAACGTCACGTCACAGAGATAGAGGGTCAAGAGAGTTTGAAAGTAGAGAACAGTTAATTTATCTTTTACCTTAGACTCAACCCTATCCAGAGATGAGGAACCAGAGCCCCTCCCCCCCCGAATATGAGAACAGTACTCCAGACAAGAGCGAATAAGACCCTTATATAATTAGAGTAACTGCTCAGAAGAGAAAAATTCTCACAACCTAAACAGAACTCCCAGCTTCTTAGAGGCCGCCTTAGCAACCATTGTGATATGTGGTTTCCAAGACAATTTATTGTTTATGTTAAGACCAAGAATGTTAGTTATTTACAAGTGAGACGAGAGAGCCATCGAAGAAGATAGGAAAGCTGGGAGGTGTTTTGGAGAGAGAGATATGAAGAAGTTGAATTTTACAAGGCTGCTATGATCCCATCAAGAAATCCCATCCAGATCAGCAAGAATAGTGAGAAAGTTGAAGACTGTATTTCAATAATTTTTAATTGGTTTCAATAATTTCAATGATCGTTGGCGCTAAAACCTTTTAAAGATCTTTGTTTCCCGCACATGTTTTATCATATTTTTTTTTATATTATGATCAAATTTCTTAATTGATTTAATTAGATGATAAAGTGTATTTATATCTGTTTTTATTAGTCAGATGATATTTCTTTAAACCAAAGCGTTCTTGATAAAGAAAAGAAGTTTAATGAATTTACAGGAGTTCCTGAAAAACTCAGTGCAGATTTTATTTTCATGGAAAGCACCCTGAATTTTTTGGTGCCTCCCACATTAAAGTTCCTGTAAAAGTCTTCAAGATTCTTCAGTCGTAGCGTTTCATGAATCAAGGTATTTGAATCCGGCTTAAATAATTTTTTCACTGGCGGCTGAGAGTTGCATTTTAAAATTTCTAAGTTTAATATTCACTGCAGTGAATTTGAAATGAATGCATAAACCTATGAGTTACAACCTTATTTTCATCAACTTTCTTCCTTTAATTAATTAAGCGGAGGTTTCGAATTTTAAACTTTTGTTATTTTTTGACTGACTGAGCTGAAATTTTCAGTGTATATAGCTTTTTTCCCGGTGAAAAAAAACTCTATTTTTAGTGTTTTTATGAATCTATAACGGTTTCATAAGTATTAGTGGTCAAAAGTAAAAAAAAAAAAAGAAGTAGCTGGATCAAAATATTTTTCCACATGAGGTGAAAATTGGCCTGAACAATCTTAGCCCCAATCTCTTGGATCCGCTGGAACGAATATTGATTATCACGTCCAGAAAAAGAGGTATAATCAGTCGAATTTTTTTTTTGAAATTTTTTTTACCTTTTCGGAGAAAAAAATTATTTAAAAAAAATCCTTTTCACGGATTTTGATTAATTTTGGATATTGTTTAGAGAAGAGATAGGTCTACAACATTTATTTAGAGCATTATTAAATGCTAATTGTTTGAAGGAAGGTATAGCCTCTCAAACTTTTGGAATTTTTGAAAATTTTCTAAAAATGGACCTTTTTTGAGAGATCATATCTCGGAACAAACAAATCAGATCGAATAAAGTATAAAGAGGAATTTGTAGCTCCAACACTCCTCTATAAGTATGCCAAAATTTATTTACGTAGTAATTATACTTTTTTTTAAAAAAATATTTTTCCTCGAAAATTTGAATTTTTTTTTTTTTTTTTCAAAAAATAATTTCTTTCGATAGTGGGTCAGTCTTGGGCTAATACTGTTTTTTGTGTAACTCTGGGAGCAAAAGTCTATTAGAAGTTTTTGTAGCCAATAGAATAAGGAACATATCTTCCAAATTTCAGACCAAAAATATTTTTTATGTGGCTTCACCGTAGATTTAAATTTTGAAAAACATTCCCATTTAACTGCTAAACATTAAATCCCTAGCTCGTAAAAACGTTAGAAATCGACTATTTTCGTCGGGAAAAAAGCTATATATACTGAAATTTTCAGGAGAATCGGATGAAATTTAAAAAAAAAAAAAAATCGAAACCTCCCCTTTATTAACATATTTGTTAAAAATTTATTTAGCAATTACTGATAGTAAATTATCTTATATGACGTAGCTGTTAATGAATTCAGTTTAGTTTGTTTGTATTTTTATTGGTTTTAATAAAATAACTTTAATGAATTAAAGACGGTTACCGTCAAAGTCTTTTAAATATCTTTGTTTCATCATTTGTTTAATTTTATTTATCCACTTATTGTTTATATTGCTCATATTAATTGATTGATTAAATAAATTAATGATTAAAACTAAATGATAACGTATATTCATATTCTATACATGACTGCTAAAACTTCTTTACAGACTTCCCTATATTTTTTGAAAGACTGGCTGCAGTCAGATACAAATCACAGTTTTTATGTAACGCACCTTTATGTTGCAAATCTTGATGCGGTGACCATGAAAACTATTTAAACTATATTTAAAGATCTTGATTCATCAGACTCTTTTTGAAGAATCTTTAACAAGGTACACAACCTTTGGCTGCCGTGAGGAACGGCATTGAAGCTTCGTTGTCAAGGCCCAATCTTGAAAAGAAAACAAAACAAAGAGCGCCATAGAATCGTTGACGAATAGCACGTATACTAAAACTAAGGATATTTTGGACTAGAACAAATTAGGACGTTTACCGAATCATTTTATTTTTGATTTTCTTAGAATTTTAATTTGTTGACTTTATTTGATGTTCTTCTATAATACATTTTTATAATTCGTAATATAATAGGTTAGTTTCATAATACAAGTTTGTAGCACGTGCCTTTGGTCTCGTCTGCATGGTGCACGTAAAAGTAAAACAAATTAAGGGTTTCAATGTTATTGTTGTACAAGGGAAAACATCTATGGGTAAAGTCAGTGCGTATGGAAATAATTCGTATGATTACACTGGTGATTTAAGATTTTGTCAACTCAATGATGTTCAAAGTAATGTTTTCATTGAAAATGTTTGGTAATACGGGAATTTTATAGTAATAAATAAGAATATAAGTATGAATTTTTTTCTAGTAGCTTACCTACATAGAAGAAATGATTGTAATATCCTTTACTATTTGCTGATAAACCGAGAAAATATATTACAATCATTTCCTCTACACAGGTAGGTTGGTTGAGTAAATATATTATATATATATATATATATATATATATATATATATATATATATATATAATATATAATATATATATATATATATATATATAGTTGGTTGAGTAATTATATATATATATATATATATATATATATATATATATATATATATATATATATATATATATAATATATATATATATATAGTGTTATATATATATATATATATATATATATATATATATATATATATATATATATAATATATATATATATATATATATATAATATATATATAAATTTTTATTGTTTTGATATTTTTTTATATCGATATTTTTTTGTCGAGATTTTATTTTAATCAATACTTTTATACATAACAAATTTCAATTTACCTTTGACTGTTCAAGATGTAAGTGTAATTTGTTCTTTTCAGTTCAGATACCTTAAATTTAGGTTATGTTATAAACTATAAGTACATTAAAATTATTATTATTATTTTGTTAAATTACGGCAACTTCGGTAGTTCAGGTTATGAAGTCGAATTAGGTTCTGCTAAAAGTAAGTAATAATAATTGTGTGTATGTTTAGTGTAATAGTACCTCTGGCAACGTTCTTGTTTACGTTAGGCTTCTCCGATATTTTTGATTATCGATATTTTTCGACAATCGAAAGTCAGAAACAATCTACACCTTTACCTATATATATATATATATATATATATATATATATATATATATATATATATATATATATATATATATATATATATATATATATATATATATTATCACCAGCACTCATGGGTTGGGGGTATGGGGGTAGAGCCCCCTGTAGACAAATTTTAAATAACAATTAAATATCAGGTAAGAGACAAATCATGCATAATATCCATTTATTCTAATGCCATCAAATGTGGGGGAAAAAACTAACCATAATTTTTATAATTTTAATTTTCAAAAGGTGCAGAAAATCAAAATTAATTGATATAACTATAATTTTTTTCTTAAAAATAAAAATATGAACCTTTCTGAATATTTTATTCAGAAATTAATATTTTTAAATTTTTTTTGAAACCACTTGCAAAGGGTAAAACTAACCACTGTATAATATTTAAAAATAGCTATTCAGCAATGCTTTTTATTAATATAATAGGTAAGGCTTGTATTATAGATTATCTAAAATAAAATTGAAAAAATTTTTTTTTTTTTTATGAAATATTCAATAAAATCAAAAACAAGTATGGAAGCAAATTTTATACAAAATTTTCAATATATATATTTCCTGTATCAAAAAGACTTGATAATTGACCTATACATAGTTATAAATCATTGATATTCATTTTGCTATAAGCCTAAATGGATTTTTCATGTCTGCTGCCCCAAAAAAAGTTGGATGCTTATAAATATTCATTATTATGAAAATAAAAATTTAAAAAAAAAAAAAAAAAAAAAAAAAAAAAAAATGGAGTATAATTATTTTTAGCCATCAAAGTTCAGTAAATATTCAGAGGGTATATAGTTGGATGAGATGTATAATTTTTATTAAAATGATTTTTTGTATACTAAATGATTTTATTGCTATGCATGAGATTTATTTATTTATTTTAATTTCCCATGCATAGCACTCAAATGGTTGGGTACACCAAAATATTTTCTAAACAAAAACTACGTATGTTGCCCAACTATTCAACTTCAGAAGAGTATTTTTTATATCATCCTATTTTGTTACTATGCATTGGTAAAATTTCAATATTTTCAAATATTGCAGCAAAATGGTCAAATGTACAAAAAAAAAATTTAATTAAAAAATGTGTATCTTGCTTATCTGTATAACTTCTGAAACCTTTTTTCTATACCTAATTATTTTGGTACTGTGTATAGAGGAAAATATTAAAAATTTTCCGATGTATAGCAACAAAATGGTTTGGTATAAAAATAAAATTTTCAGAGGTTGTACAGTTAGACAAGATACACATTTTTATTTCTAAAATTATTTTTGTATACCCAACCATTTTACTGTTGTGCATGGGAAAATTTTGAAAAATTTTCCTGTGTATAGCACTAATATGATAAGGTACACCAAAAATTATGCTAAATAAAAAATCTGTATTTTGCCAGTCTGTAAAACCTCTGAAAATTTTGTGTAGTTTGGTAAAAAAATTAAAAAGTTGATCATATATTTTCTGGATAGTTTTACCTCTTGTAGTGGTTAGTTTACCCCATCTTTGAACATTAATATTTTCTAAATGGTAAATAAAATATACATTATTTCAAATGCAAACGCTTACCTTTTGTACTTTACAAATCCTCTAAATTTGATATTTATGTACTCAATATAATTTTTAGGGACAGACCTTAGAAAATTTTTCAAATTTTGTCAAAAAAGCCTACGCAAAAAAGAATGAAATCTTTTTGATTTATTGTTATCATTATTAAACTTTTTATACAAAACATTGAAATATGAAGACTGTTCTACCAAAAGAATCCAAAATTGAGAATTTGAATAGTTTCTTTCCTAAAAAAAAATTTATTAAAATATACTTTTGAGGGTGGTTAGTTTTTCCCTCTTTGACGGTAACTCATAAATTTTAAGTGATATCACTATTGATACATAAATATCAAAAGACTAGAAATCCCCTTAATAAAATCTTGTTATATCATTCATTTGGATATCGAAATTTGTCTTTTTTTAAATTCTGAATTGCGGTCTATATGCTCAATAACACATATATCTTTATAGTAAAAATATAAGGTTTAGCTGTACAAAAGTTTTCTTTTTGCCTTAAAGTGTTTAATGCATTTACATTTAATTTACTTTTATAGCTTTAGTAAAATAGAAATAATTAGAAATCAAATTTGACTTACCTTTTGTTAATAGTAAAAGTAAAATGTAAAGTACTTAAATTCTGGAACTACTTTTTACTTAATTAAAGAAATTTGTAATATTTTGGTCCAACTAAGCATTTTTTCAAATCAATTGAAACTTTAAAGATGAACACATCAAAATCAATTGAAGAATATCTAATAAGCAGTTAAAGGTTATATGCATATTAAACACACCAAAAACCTTAAAATTTTACCACTAAAAGACTTACAACTTTGATGATCTTAGTTTGGTAAGGCTGAAATTTATATAATACAGTAAAAGTAAAATTTTTTTCCATAGGAATGTCTTATTTGTGTGGTGGTTAAAAACTGGTTATCTTTTTTTTTTTTTTTTTTTTTTTTTATTAAAAAGCCTAATTTTTTATAAACTTTGATTTTTAGATGGATAATTTTGTTGAAGATTGATGCAATTACTGCATCTTTATTTTGCTATATATACGTGTATATATATATATATATATATATATATATATATATATATATATATATATATATATATATATATATATATATATATATATATATATATATATATATATATATATATTAAACTTTTTTTCAAGAAGAATAATGTTTTTAACTTAAAAAATTTTTTTTTCTATAAAAGGAATTTTAAAAATTTCATATTCTCATAATATTGAACAATGCCATTTTTGTGCAGTACTAATTGTGGGAAAAATGCAGTTTTAAAGGTAAGTAATTACATTTCATTTTTAACTTGAAAGCTAAAGGTTTCTTTTCTTTGTTTGTATTTTTTGTTGTTGTTTTTTTTCACTTTTTAAATATAATTATTCAGGTTATATATTCATAAGTTCATTTTTAAAAGTTCACATTTCATCGATGTTTGCCATTTATTGAGGAGAGGAACTTTTTTATTTTGTAGAGTTTCTTTCTAGAGGTTGAACCTAAGATTTTGCAACTTGAGCCTACCTAGCTATTATGAATAAGCTTTGCTAGTTTAGTTAAACTAACAACTTTAAATATTACATTAATAATAATAATATGTTACATAAACGATATTGTTTAATTAAGTTTTTAACTGCTTTTCTTTTTGCTTCTGTTGTAATTTAATCTTTTAACATTTTGTGATCAATTGTCCAGAGTCCTCATGCTACTAGCTGCATTGTAAACTTGAGAACTTAGTTTGCTGTTTCACACTCTTTCCTCAGTATTTTTGAAGTTTTGATTTATAAATATTGTCATGCTGTATTGTTTTTATAAATTATTTGAAATTTAACATTTATTTTTGACATTGTTTAAGTGTTTATTATTCATTATCTGAAATTGCAATAGTAGCTGTAAATCAGTTCAGTAATATATAGAAATGTTATTTTTATTTTTTTCCAGGGCTGTGAAGTTAGAATATTTTTACAATTTCTAACTGTGCCCTCAATATAAATATTTATATTCAATCCTTCTAATTTTGAAAGATGGATGGCTTCACCATTAGTCATTGTCAGACACAAGATCAATGAATAGAAAAGTAATTTTGTAAATCATAGGAATGTCCAGTAGGCTCTCCATACCTCTATCTTCACCAGCTTCACTTGAATACTTTTATTTTGCAGTTTTAAGATGGGAAAGTACATGGTACTTCCTCGGAATCTTCATTTAAGTATTGTCTTTCATCCACTCCTTTTATCCTTCCTCTTTACTTGGAACTTGGCAACCATATGTCAAAAATGTAGTGGGATTGGTGTCACTAAGGAACTACTTATATGCTTTGATTATTAGGCTTTTTTATTACTAATTTCGGTAAATTTGCTGTTTTTATTCTACAACTCTTGAACATTTCTCTTCCTTTTCTTAACAGAAAGCCAAGTCACTTGGGCATCTAAAGTAAACTGTACTCTGTTACTCTTGTGGTTCCTATTCCCAATTTTATTCAAGGTTTATGTGTATGTTACTGATTTAAGTTTCTAAATTTTCATGGGTTTCTTGCTAATTTACAATTAAATATGTGTGCCATTATTTTTTTTTTTATCTCCTAACTGCTATTTGCCCATAATTCTGAACTCAAAATTGGAGTACACTCATTCTTATAATGAAATTATAATTTTGGTTGATTTCAATGTTCACCTCTACAGAAATTTTCTTCTAGTTCTGAAAATGCAGCTGGTGAAGTTGCATAACAGTTCTCTATTCATAACAACACTGTGATTAATGTAACTTGTATCTCACTCAGAACAGCTTGGAGATGATCCCAACATTCTAGACTTCCTCCTCAGATTGATGGTTGTTAGGACTTTTGAATACTCATTGAGTTTAAAATCAAAAATTTAATCCTAATCTGTAACAGTGACTAGGTTCTAACTTTAAATTACTTTTGTAAATTTCACCAAAACCTTTTTTAATTTATTATTTTGTATAGTACATCCTCAGCTATTAATAATCAATGTTCCAAAGCTCTGCACACGATTGTAATTTAGCTTCAATGACAGGTGTGTTTATTTTTAAAATTTGCTTTCTGATATGTATTAAATTCTTTTAATATATTTCAGAGACCAAAAACTGGAGGTGCTTTGTGTAAAGAATGCTTCTTTTGGGCTTTTGAAGAAGAGATCCATTGTACAATAAAATCGGCATCATTATTTTCTAAGGGAGATTATGTAGCTATTGCAGCTTCAGGTATTGAAAATATAAACTTCAATTCTTTTAATACAAAGCAAAAATTTAAGGTTAAAATATTTAAGGTCTTGAATGTTATATATATTATATATATATATATATATATATTATATATATATATATATATATATATATATATAAATATATATATATATATATATATATAATATATATATATATATATATATATATATATATATATATATATATATATATATATATATATATATATATATATATATATATATATATATATATATATATATATATATATATATATATATATATATATATATATATATATATATATATATATATATATATATATATATATATATATATATTTGGAACTTTATTTATTTATTTCAAGTTTGTCATTAGTTTTTCTTTTTACATTCTTACGTAGACTTTATCCAACTATTTTATAGTTTTACTCTATAGTACTTTAATTTTTGATGACTTTAGCACATTTCATTAACCTTATTACTCAGTTATATAGACTTTCGAAGGGAAATTTTTTAGGGCTAATTATCCTAGTTATTAAATATGAATGCAAAGCAGATTGGTTCAGTTATTGTTGAAGTTTAAAACTGACCCTGATAGTGCTGATTATATTCTTTTACTATATCAGAAAACACCCCTAGCTTGTATGAATAAAAATCAAAGTAAGCAAGCAGTGTTCATATTATTTGTTTTATTTTGATTGTGAATCAATTTTGCACGAGAAGATGCATTTTATTTGCGTTCTTTCTGTAAAAGACCTTTGTTGTTAATAATTTTTTTTTTTTCCCGATATGATTTTGAAAAATTAGGTCATTTATTAAGGAAGTGATCAAGTAGAAATTTTCTTTAGTTATTTATATTTCAAAGTGTAAAAGTTTTCTTAGGAAGTATGTATGTAATTTATAACTATTATCCAATTTTTCCCTGCATTTCTCAATACTTAATATTGCTACATTGTTCTTTACTTTTAAAATTTATCAGACTTAAATTCAAACTATATATATATATATATATATATATATATATATATATATATATATATATATATATATATATATATATATATATATATATATATATATATATATATATATATATATATATATATATATATATATATATATATATATATATATATTCCAGGTGGAAAAGATTCTACTGTTCTTGCATATATTATGAAACTTCTAAATGACAGATATAATTATGGCCTAAAATTAGTTTTGCTATCAATAGATGAAGGTATTACAGGTAAGGAATTTAAACCTTGTGGAGTTCTGAAGAATAGCCTCTTTATTGCTTGTTTACTCGTTGCTTCCTTCATGGCTGTGAAAAATATTTTGCTTTGAGTGTTTATTTCCTAAAATTTCAAGATATTTACAATACTGAAGTTTTTCCTTCGTTCAGGCTACAGAGATGACAGTCTTGAAACAGTGAAAAGGAATGAAGTTCAGTACGGCATTCCTTTGAAGATATTATCATATGACGAGCTTTATGGATGGACAATGGATCGTATAGTTGAAAAAGTAAGGATTCAAATTAGGAGTTGACAATTTATGGTTTTGTTTATTGAATGAAAACTATATTTTATTCTAGTTTTTTAAAGTTTTTTAAATTTAATGTATCTGAAATTTTCTTTTAAAAAAATCTATAAATTAAATATTTAAATCTTTTTCAAGATAGGTAGAAAAAATAATTGCACTTTCTGTGGTGTCTTCCGTCGTCAGGCCTTAGACAGAGGAGCAGAATTGTTAAAAGTTGACAAAATTGTAACTGGTCACAATGCTGATGATATTGCAGAAACCGTTATTATGAATATATTAAGGGGAGATATTGCCAGACTCCAAAGTATTATTTTATATATATTGTGCACATCTATACATGAAAAAATAAAACAGTATGTTTTTTATATTATTTTTCTATTAATTTTTTAGGATCTAAATTTAAAAGATATATAGTTTGTGCGTATTATTTTATATATATTGCTATGATTTTAAGTTCTGATGATGAAAAAATAAAATATAGTTTAATTAGAGGATTTTGAATAGTGCTTAAAAATTATTTTTTAATATTTATTTATATTTCATCAAATCGTTCAACTATTTTAAAGAAATAGTTCATCCTACTTTCTCGTATTATTTTATATATATTGCTATGATTTTCAACTCAGTTCTGATGTGTAGATGAAAAAATAAAACTAATTTACAGTTATAAAATTTACTGCAACAGTTTTCTTGGAAAAATTTTAATACTAGTGAGCTTCATTGTTATAGTGCAAGATGTGTCATTGTTCAGATACCATTGAGTTTTAAACCCTTGGTTTAAATGTTGCTATCATTCGCAATACTTGAATTGTTTTTAAGTTTATTTAATTTACTTTTATTCATCTTTTAACTATATTTTCCATTGCATTGAATATTGTAATCGTGAGCATCATTATGCATCCTTTAATTTTAACTTAAGGAGGAGATTGCTTTGAACATTGTAATTATGAGTATCATTAGGCATTCTTTAATTTTGACGTAAGAAGAAATTCAAGTAAATGTATTGCCAGTGTGGAATTATTTCTTGAATTTTAAGTTTTCACCCCATTTCTTTTCACTTCGAATCCCGTCTTATTTTTTCTTTCAAAATCTTAATATTTAAACAGCAGTGCCATTTTTTATTTCCTCCAAAAAATCCGTTTTTTAAAAAATATTTTTGCATTTTACTCCATCATTATTTTCGTCTAGTCATCATCCCAATTTCTGTTTCATAATCCAGCATAGCAGCTTACGGATGTGCAGTGATGGCTTCTGTACAGTTGCTCAAGAAAAAAAAAATTACTATTACGACTTTTTTTTTTTTTTAGATATTGATTAAGAAATTTTGAAATTCATATTTAAATAAATATTTTTAAATAATTTCATTTTCAGAGCTCAGAGGATAAAATTTCAAGATGTAAACCTTTCAAATATACTTATGAGAAGGAAATAGTTATGTATGCATATTTTAAAAAATTGGATTATTTTACTACCGAATGTATCTATTCTCCGAATGCTTACAGAGGGCATGCCAGAGCTTATCTTAAGGATTTAGAAAGAATTAGACCCTCGGCAATTATAGATGTCATTCATTCAGGTAAACCACTAAGATATATTATATATATATATATATATATATATATATAGTATATATACTATATATATATATATATATATATATATATATATATATATATATATATATATATATATATATATATATATATATATATATATATATATATATATATATATATATATATATATATATATATATATATATATATTAGTGATGGTACGATTAATCGTCATCGTCAAAATCGGCATATTTTTTTTCTCAGTCATCTTCAATTTTCTGCCCATTATTTTGCCGATTACTGATTAATTTACATATTTTGCCTAATAAATATCTCCCTGCTTCACCACTTATTTCAGGGGCTCTCAATTTGGGAGGCGTGGTAGAATATCAGGGGAAGAGTAGTAAACTGAACATATATATATTTTTTTTTTACTAAGAATAAATTGAAGTTCCAAATTACAGAACATTGGTTTCCCCTAAGGAGGAACTAGTAAAGTATTTTCCAGATATTTCTTTGGAAAATTGGCAATTTAAGTTTGCAACAGATTCATTCAGCATAATGTAAACATACTTTCAGATTCCCTTCAGGAGCATTCCATCTAGCTTAAATGTTATTCAAAACAAGAGCAAAGTTTCCAGATATGACAATTGATGACCATGTGATCACAAGTTGTTATGGAAGCTGTGAGACTGTTGGTGCAATTTTTCTTCGATCACCTCTGTGATACATTTGCTTACATCAAATCAAAATTTTGAGCAAGCCTTGATAGAGAGAATGATTTGAGATGTGCATTATCACAACTAACACTAAATATTAAAGTAACTGTCAAAGACAAGCAGTACCATCCCTCTTCTTATTTTGTGTAATGGATAAAATATAATTGTAAAATAAAAAAATTATAATATATATATATATATATATATATATATATATATATATATATATATATATATATATATATATATATATATATATATATATATATATATATATATATATATATATATATATATATATATATATATATATATATATATATATATATATATATATATATATATATATATATATATATATATATATATATATATATATATATATATTGGAAAATCAGGAACACTGGGAAAATAAGAAAGCACTCCTCCTATGGGTTCGAACCACAGCACGTTGCGACTGGGAAACAACAAAATCGACTCTCTACCAACTGAGCTATCTTCGAACCAAAAAAAGTTCAATTCAAGAGCATATTTCAAGCGAACAAGCTCTCTTTGAGGCATTATCTTGAGGTTTTAACCCTGTCCTTCCCTCGTTCTCATGATTTTAAATCAAATTGACAATGTGTAATAACAGTAATTAAGTAGGTTGGAAAATAAGGAACATTATGGGAAGATAAAAAAAGCACTCTCCCTCTGGGGTCGAACCACGGCATGTTGCCACTGGGAAACTTTTTTTTTGTTCGAGGATAGCTCAGTCGGTAGGAGCGTCGAGTAAGTTTATATATATATATATATATATATATATATATATATATATATATATATATATATATATATATATATATATATATATATATATATATATATATATATATATATATATATATATATATATATATATATATATATATATATATATATATATATATATATATAGATGTACCGAGTTTGAGTCTAAAATATTATTCTGGATCAGTGAGGCAGAGTCCAAATACCAATCCTAGTTCAAGTCCCAAGTTCTTTCACATCCCTTTGTAATAATATAATAAATTATTGTATTATATTTTTTCTTGCAAATTATAAATATAAGGTACCAAAGTAATAATAATTATAATAAAAGTATTTAAGTATTTAAATCGCAATGGGATATGTGAATTTAGGCGGGATATATAATATATTGTTTAAGAGAAAAAATCAATAATGAAATAAGGGATAATAAGAATAGTAGCATGTAGTTTTCTAGAAATAAAATGAGCAAAATAGAAAAATATAGGTACAACTAGATCACTACATCAGAGACTAGTGAAATTAAGTGTTAATCTCTTGAGATATCATCTTCAAATTGTAAAGCGATATATGTTCTTTTTATTGAATGACTTGCACTGATACGATATTTTCTAGCTTGTTGCTGATCTTGCATTTAACTTTCTGATCCGAATCTTTTGTACAAAGGTTAACTTGAAACATTAATATTAAATATGTTAATGGTAAAGCAGGGAAAACCATGAAACTCTTTAAAATATTTGGGAAATAAGAATTATGGAGTAGGTGGAAGAACGCAATTGAATAATTATAAAACAAACGCATGGTCAGCAAAAAATTGATTTACTTTTGAATTCATGTTAAAGATCTTTGTGTCATCAGTGATTTCTAACAATACCAACTGACTGCTGGAGTTTTCCGATGTAGAATTTTTTTATATGTAACAATTCACAATTCATTCTTTATACATATATATATATATATATATATATATATATATATATATATATATATATATATATATATATATATATATATATATATATATATATATATAATATATATATATATAATATATATAATATATATATATATATATATATATATATATATATATATATATATATATATATATATATATATATATATATATATATATATATATATATATATATATATATATATATATATATATATATATATATATATAACCAGGGTTCCGGCTAATAATCAATAATCAGGGAAGCCGGGATTTTCATATGCTGGGGTTAAAATTGCAAATTATACTTATTAATGCTGGATTAAATCAAAAAAAAAAAATAAGAAAATTAAGATTTTTTTCATGTTTTTTCAATATTTTTTTTTTTTAGTTGTTGTTTCTTTTGACCGCTCCTCTTCTGCTAGTGAATGTTCTTCTTTGTGTTTTGATTTTAGATGCCCCCATAAAGATTTGGTTGAAAATTTTTTATTTGGGGCACCCGGAGGTCCTCTTCTAATTTCCTGACTGCAGATGTTATGTTACATTTAGCTATTTCGAGACTATCCTGAAACATTGTAAAGTACTCCCATACTGCTGAAGCTGATCTTTTAGGCATAGTAACTAAAAGTATAAACAAAATAATTTTTGAAATAATGTAGCTAAATCATACAAGTTTGATACACAGCAATAAAATAACAATGATATGTATAAATACAGTTTATATTGATAATTTTATATCTTACATTTTTTCAAACTTTACCTTAGGGTCTTACCTAAGTAAACCTGTTAGAATCACTATTGTAAGAAAAAAAAAAAAATTTTTTTTTAAATTTTTGTACTTTTTTAAAAATTTATTATACAAAATCTGTAATTTTCTGATTTTTTTTTTTTTGTTGTTGAGAAAATGCATATAATCATTAATTTAAGTGAATGTTGGCTATTCTACTCCTTCCTTATAATTAAATAAACCTCAATTAAATTTATATCTAATTTTCTTAACCTAAAATTTCAGTGCTTTTGACCTCTTTACAAATTTTAGGCAACCTCGGCCAGAGCCCCTGTCTTGGTCTTGGCAAAATTCCAGCCCCGGTCGGTATATATATATATATATATATATATATATATATATATATATATATATATATATATATATATATATATATATATATATATATATATATATATATATATATATATATATATATATATATATATATATATATATATATATATATATATATATATATATATATATATATATATATATATATATATATATATATATATATATATATATATATATATATATATATATATATATATATATATATATATATATAATTTTTTTTCCTATATAGGTGAAAGTCTTGCTATTCGGGATGGAATCCACCTTCCAGCTCAAACTA
>SEYY01006771.1:0-13488 GCA_009176605.1 Armadillidium nasatum | reverse complement strand
TTTGTTCAATTTTAACAGAAGATAATCTGTATTTATATAGCAAATATCATAAAAATAAACATAACAAACAAATAGATACATTGAATACGAGCAAAAATAAAGTCGAAATGATAAAATTATTAATTTAACGGAATATAATTTACCATTTATTCTGCTTTTAAAGTACTTTTTTATTTTAATGTCCTTACTATTACTATTAAAAAATACAAAAGAAAACACTTATAAACTAAAACAGTAAGGTAATTAACAACCACATTCGTTACAAATCATGCATACATAAATAGCTTCATACGCATATTCATTAAACCAAAAATATGGAAATTAAATTTAAAAGTAACATCTCTTCAAAAATATTTGCAATAATTTCATCAAACATCGGATATGATATGCTAAATACGCATATCGTGACATAAATTATCTACAATGAACAAGAAAATTTTGCGAAAATATACTCAAATATTCACATTTTTTGGCTAATTTTGAATTCCCTTATGGCAATTTTATAAACCAAAAGGTGACAATCAAATATTTACTATTATGAAAGGAGTACGTTTTGTACTTAACATTAAGATTTTAATGTTAACTACATTAAAAAACACAAGAATAAGTACATTTGGACTGAAAAAGCATAACAATGATCGAAAATTCGTATATTTTAAAAACATGTGAACATAATTAAGCCGAAATAATAATCTTTTTTTTGAGGTTTTGTCTCTAGGATCCTTCTCATTTACCATAATAACACATCATTTTGAAGCATTTTAGAATTAAAATAAAATTTTAAACTGAAAATGATGGTTCTTTACTAAAATAAACTAATGAAACCATATATAATAATAAAAAAATCCGACATTTTCCTAGATAAACACCTAATAAATTAGAACTAATTAACATACCCTCAGCAAAGAAATCATTTCAAACCATTCAAATATAATGCAAATGTTTCATATTAAGCAAGAAAACAATTATTTTCAAATTTTTTTCTAACGCCATATGCATTTTTATCGTAAATTTAACCATTTTAGGCAAATAAACAGATGATAATCTGTATTTATATATCAAAATTCATGAAAATAAACATAACAAACAAATAGATACATTGTATACGAGCATAAATAAGGTCGAAATGATAAAATTATTAATTTTACGGAAGATAATTTACCATATATCAGCTTTTAAAGTACTTTTTTATTTTTAGGTCCTTACTATTATATTAAAATACAAAAGAAAACACGTAAACTAAAAGAGTAAGGTAATTAACAACCTCATTCTTTACATGATAATGTCTATAAGAATATATAAATAGCTTCATACGCATATACGTTGAAGCAAAAATTGGCAAATTAAATTTAAAAGCAACATCTCTTCAAAAATATTTGTTGAAGAAAATATTGTTTATTATAGAGCATTTTTTTATTTAGCTACTATTTATCATGTAAAGAATAATCTGGCAACTTGGCCATCTTTTTTTGTTGTTACTAACTAAGCAAGTATGTAACATAGCCTATGATATTTTTTTTTTCTCTAAGTAAACATGTTATTTTACAAAGTGTTTTATTTATTTCGAATGGGTTCTTAATTAAACTAAACTAAAAAATTTACTTTAACAATTAGCAATTATTTCATCAAACATTGGATATAATATGCTAAATACGCATATCGTGATATAAATTTTGTACAATGAACAAGAAAATTTTGCGAAAATATACACAAATATTCACATTTTTTGGCAAATTTAGGCTTCCCATATGGCAATTTTATAAACTAAAGGTGACAATCAAATATTTACTATTATGAAAGGAGTACGTTTTGTACTTAACATAAAGATTTTAATTAATGTTAACTACATTAAATAATACAAGAATACGCACAGTTGGACTGAAACAGCATAACAATGATGCGATAATTCGTACATATTAAAGACATATGGACTTGATTAAGCCGAAATAATAATCTTTTTTTTGAGGTTTTATCTTTATTATCCTCCTAATTTACCATAATAACACATCATTTACCAGCATTTTAGAATTAAAATAACATTTTAAAATGAAAATGAGAGTTCTTTACAAAAATAAACTAATGAAACCATATATAATAATAAAAAATCCGACAGTTTTCTAAATAAACACCTAATAAATTAGAACTAATTAACATACCCTCAGCAAAAAAATCATTTCAAACCATTCAAATATGATGCAAATAATTCATATTAAGCAAGAAAACAGTTATTTTCATATTTTTTTCTAACGTCATATGCATTTTTATCGTAAATTTAACTATTTTAGGCAATTTTAACAGAAAATAATCTGTATTTATATATCAAAATTCATGAAAATAAACATAAACAAATAGATACATTGAATACGAGCATAAATAAATTTGGAATGATCAAATAATTAATTTAACGGAAGATAATTTACCATATATTCTGCTTTTGAAGTACTTTTTTATTTTTAAGTCCTTATTAATATATTAAAATACAAAAGAAAAAACTTATAAACTTAAAGAGTAAGGTAATTAAGAGCCACATTCGTTAAATAATCATTTCCACAAGAATATACAAATAGCTTTATACTCATATTCAATGAAGCAAAAATAGGCAAATTACCTTTAAAAGAACCAACTCTTCGAAAATATTAGAAATTTTTCATCAAATTTGATGCAAAAATTCGTACATATTAAAGACATATGGACATAATTAAGCCGAAATAATAATCTTTTTGTTGAGGTTTTTATCATTATGATCCTCCTCATTTACCTCCTCATCTAAGAAATGATTTCAAACCATGTAAATATTTTCATATTTTTTCTAAGACTGTGTGCACTTTTATCGTATATTCAACTATTTAATGAAATTTTAAAAGATGATAATCTGTATTTAGATAGTAGTATTCTTGAAAATAAATTACATGAAAAGAGGTAAATTTACTTTCTTTCTTTTTTTAGTATTATAATATTTATTTATTACAATATTTTCTTTTCGAAAATGTTTTAAAAGCATAAGAAATTAAAGAAAATTGGTAAATTTTTTTTATCAGAATGTTTTAAATAAATAATAAGGGTTTTATCAAATTTTACTTAATAAATATATTTGAAAGCTTAAAAATTTCATGAAAAGTCTAAATTTGCTAAATTTTAATTTTTTTTCTGAAACATTAAAATAATACGGATTTATTCCTATTCTTTCGTTCAGTAATTTTTTATAAACTTTAAAAATTAGATGAAAATAGGAATATTTGCTTTCTTAAATATTATTTTAGATTTGTATTTTAAATTAAAATAATATGAATTTAATGCAATTTTTTATTTCTGAAATTTTTAAAAGCATAAAAATAAAATGAAAATGGGCAATTTGCTTTTTCAAATTTCATTTAAATCTTCGTATTTCTTAAAAAAATAATATTTATTTATCACAAACTTTTATATATGAAAATGTTTTAGAAGCATAAAAAATAAAAAAATACTTAAATTTCCTTTATCAGAATCTTTAAATTATTAGTATTTTAAAATAAAATTTATGAATTTTTCAATTTTTGATCCAAGGAAATTTTTTTAAGAGCTTGAAAATTACATAAACTCAAAATTTAAATAAACCATAGAGTTTATAATTAAAATAATAAAATTTTTTGTAAATTTTGCTGTTCTAAAATTTTTTTAAAGCTTAAAAATAAGATGAAAATAGGTATATTTTTACTTCTCAAAAATTATTTCAGCTTTGTATTTTTTATTCAAGGAATATGAATTTATTTAAATTTTTTTCTTTTTGAAAATTTTAAGAGCGTAAAAATTACATGAAAATAGGTATATTTGCTTCCTCAAATTTCATTTACATCTGGGTAATTTTTACGTTAATAAATTTATTTATGACAATTTTGTTTCTAAATTTTTTTTAAAAGCATAAAAATTATAAGAAAATAGATAAATTTACTTTATATGAATCATTTAAGTACTCTTATTTATAAATAAAATGATATTTTTTTTCAAATTTTCCTCCTGTAAATTTTTTTAGAGCTTAAAAATTACATGAAAATTTCCTTTCTTTAATTTTTTAGTGTAAAAATATTTATTTATTACAATTTTTTCTTTCTGAAAATGTTTTAAAACCATAAAAAATTAAAGAAAATTGGTAAATTTCTTTTATCAGAATGTTTTAAGTACACTTATTTTTAAATAAATGATAAGCATTTTATCAATTTTTACTCAGTAAATTTATATAAAAGCTTGAAATTACATGAAAAGTATAAATTTGCTTTCT
The DNA here is from genome assembly GCA_009176605.1 of Armadillidium nasatum. Classification (NCBI taxonomy): domain Eukaryota; kingdom Metazoa; phylum Arthropoda; class Malacostraca; order Isopoda; family Armadillidiidae; genus Armadillidium; species Armadillidium nasatum. The sequence continues at coordinate 9,233 of SEYY01006771.1, read as the reverse complement.
CAAAAGTCATTTAAATAAGAGTATTTATATTAAAATAATACAAATTTATTGAAATATTTGTTGCAATGAAATTTTTCTTAATGTAAATTTTTCTCTTGTAAAACAAGATGAAAATTACTTTTGCTTTCTTAAATATTATTTTAGATTTGTATTTTTAATTAAAATATCATTATAATCCAATTTTTTTCTTTCTGAAACTTGAAAATAATACGGATTTATTCCAATCCTTTATTTCAGTAATTTTTTATAAACTTTAAAATTTAGATTAAAATGTTAATTTTAATCTAAAAATGTTAATCTCAAATGTTTTTTTAGATTTGTATTTTTAATTAAAATAAAATGCAATTTTTTCTTTCTAAAACTTTTTAAAGAATAAAAATTAAATTAAAATAGATAATTTGCTTTCTTAAATTTCATTTAAATCTTCGTATGTCTTAATATAATAATATTTATTTATTACATATTTTTCATTCTGAAAATATTTTAAGAGCATAAAAATTAATAGAATAGGTAAATTTTTTTTTATCAGAATCTTTAAATTATGCATATTTTTAAATAAAACGTTAAGGATTTTTTTTTTCAATTTTTACTCCTAGGAAATTTTTTTAAAAGCTTAATAAAGTTACATGAAAATAATAAAATATGAATTTTCTCAAAAAAAAAAAAAAATTTTTAAGCAAAAAAATTTTTTTTTTTTTTTTTTTTTTTTTTTTTTTTAAAAATAAAATGATTTATATAAATTTTGAGAAAGCAAATTTACTCTTTTCAAGTAATTTTTAAGCTTTTAAAAAAATTTACTAAATGTAAAAATTTTCTTTATAAAAATACGAATAATTTAAAGATTCTGTTGAAAAAAATTTACCTATCTTTTTAAAATTTTTATTCTTTTAAAATATTTTCAGGAAAAAAATTTGTAATAAAAAAATATTATTATACTAAGAAATACGAGATTTAAATGAAATTTCATTAAGCAAATTACCTATTTTCATTTAATTTTTATGCTTTTAAAATTTCCAGAAAGAAAAAATTGCATTAAATTCATGCTATTTTAATTAAAAATAGAAATCTAAAATAAGATTTGAGAAAGCAAATCCAATTTTTTTCTGTCTGAAAGACAGAAAAAAATTGGATTAAATTCTTATTTTTTTAATTAAAAATACAAAGAAAAATTGATTTTTCGAAAAAGAAAATATATATATTTTCATCTAATTTTTATGCTTTAAAAAAATTCAGAACGAACAAAATTAGAATAAATCTATTATTTTAATTAAAACTACTAAGACTTAAATGAATTTCGAGAAAGTAAATTTACCTCTTTTCACTTAATTTTTAAGCTTTTAAAAGAATATATTGGAAGTGGAAAAATTTAAAAAATCCATATTATTTTAATCAAAAATACAAGTACTTAAATGATTGTTATTTACCTATTTTCTTTAAATTTTTATGCTTTTGGAACAATTTGAGAAAGAAAAAGTTGTAATAAATAATGATAATTATAGAAAATTTTAAAAAATTTAAATGAATTTGAGGAAACAAATTTACCTATTTTTATATAATTTTTAAGTTTTAACAAATTTCAGGAAGGAAATAATTGGATTGAATTCCTATTATTTTAATTTATAATATTTAAGATTTAATAAATTATGAAAAAGCAAATTTAACACTTTTCACTCAATTTTAAGCTTTTAAAAAAGTTTAGTAAGAGTAAAAATTGAAAAAAAAATCTTTTATTTTAATTAAAAACACTATGATTTAAATGATTCTCATAATAGAAATTTACATATTTTCATTTAATTTTTAAGCTTTTATAATAATTTCATAAATTAAGTATTGAAAAAAGAATATTATTTTACTAAAAATTTCAAAGATTTATATGAATTTTGAGAAAGAAAATGTAGCTAATTTCAGATAATGCTTATGTTTTTAAAAATTACAGAAAGAAAAAATTGAATTAAATTCATATTTTCTGAATTAAAAATACAAAGCAAAAATTATTTTTGAGAAAGCAAATATGCCTATTTTCATCTAAAATTTAAGCCTTAAAAAAATCAGAACTACAAAATTTAGAATTAAACTTATTTTATTTAAAAATACTAAGAATTTTGAGAAAGCAAATACATCACTTTTCACTTAAGTTTAAACCTTTAATTAAGCTTTTAAAATATTTTCATAAATTAAATATTGAAGTAAATAAATAATATTATACTAAAAATTACGAAGATTTATATGAAATTTGAGAAACAAAATTTACTTATTTTTACAAATTTTATTCATTTAAAAATTTCAGAAAGAAAAAAATTGAATTAAATTCATATTTTCTTAATTAAAAACTCAAAGCAAAAATTATTTTTGAGAAAGCAAATATGCCTATTTTCATCTAAAATTTATAATTAATAAATTTATAATAAATGAATTAAAAAAAAATAAAAAATAAATAAAAAAAATATCAGAACTACAAAATTTAGAATTAAACTGTATTATTTTATTTAAAAATAATAAGATTTAAATGAATTTTGAGAAAGCAAATACACCTCTTTACATTTAGGTTTTAAACTTTTAAGAAAATTTAGAAAGTGTAAATATTGGAAAATCATTATCATTTTAATAAAAAATACAATGATTTAAATGATTTTCATAATAGAAATTTACCTATTTTCAAGCTTTTAAAAGAATTTCATAAATTAAATAATGAAAAAAATATTATTATAGTAAACATTTCGAAGATTTATAGGAATTTTGAGAAAGAAAATTCAGCTAATTTCAGATAATGTTTTTTGCTTTTAAAAATTACAAATGAAAAAAATTGTATTAAATTCATATTTTCTGAATATACTAAGCAGAAATTATTTTTGAAAAAGCAAATAAATATTTTCATTTAATTTTTAAGCTTAAAAAAAATATCAGAACTACAAAATTTATAATTAAACTGTATTATTTTAATTAAAAATACTAAGATTTAAATGAATTTTCAGAAAGCAAATTCACCTCTTTTCATTAAGTTTTAGACTTAAAAAAAATTTAGTAATTTAAAAATTTTTTTTATAATTTAATACAATTTTTTTTATTGAAATTTTTAACAACATTGAAATTATATGAAATTAGCTAAATTTGCTTTCTCAAAACTCATCTAAATCTTCGAAATTTTTAATGTTTAATTATTTATTTATTACAATTTTTTTCTTTCACAAATTATTTTAAAAGCTTAAAAATAAAAGAAAATAGGTAAATTTCTTTTAAAGAAATCATTTATATACTTGCATTTTTAATATTTATTTATTACAATTTTTTCTTTCTCAAATTATTTTAAAAGCTTAAAAATTAAAAGAAATTAAGAAAATTTCTATTATGAGAATCATTTAAATCATTGTATTTTTAATTAAAATAATAATGATTTTTTCAATTTTTACACTTACTAAATTTTCTCAAAAGTTTAAAACCTAAGTGAAAAGAGGTGAATTTGCTTTCCCAAAATTCATTTAAATCTTAGTATTATTAAATAAAATAATAGTTTAATTCTAAATTTTGTCGTTCTGATATTTTTATTAAAGCTTAAAATTTAGATGTTAATAGGCATTTTTTTCTTTCTCTGAAATCATTTTTGCTCTGCATTTTCATTAATAAAATATGAATTTAATTCAATTTTTTTTTCTTTCTGAAATTTTTAAATGAATAAAATTTGTGAAAATAGGTAAATATCCTGTCTCAAATTTCATAAAAATCTTCGTATTTTTAATATAATATTTATTTATTTCAATATTTAATTAATTAAATTATTTTAACAGCTTGAAAATTACATGAAAATATGTAAATTTCTAATATAAGAATCATTTAAATCATAATGTTTTTAATTAAAATAATAAGGATTTTTTTTCAAATTTTACTCCTATTAAACTTTTTTAAAAGCTAAAAATTGAGTGAAAAGTGTTACATTTGCTTTCTCAAAATTCATTTAAATCTTAGTATTTTTAATTAAAAGAATTGAGTGAAAAGTGTTACATTTGCTTTCTCAAAATTCATTTAAATCTTAGTATTTTTAATTAAAAGAATACATATTTATTCAAATTTCCTTCCTTCTTAAATTTTTTAAAGCTTAAAAATTAGATGAAAATACAAAAAATAATTCTTGGTATTTTTAATTAAAATAATTTGAATTTAATACAATTTTTTTCTTATCGAAATTTTAAGAGTATAAATATTATTTGAAATTAACTAAATTTGCTTCCTCAAATTCATCTAAATCTTCGAAATTTTTATTATAATTTATTTATTTATTATAATTTTTTATTTCTCAAATTATTTTAAAAGCTTAAAAATTAAATGAAAATAGGTAAATTTCTATTATGAGAATCATTTGAATCATTGTATTTTTAAATAAAATGAAAATGATTTTTTAAAATTTTTTTTTTTAGAGCTTAAAAATTACATGAAAAGAGGTAAATTTCCTTTCTTTAATTTTTTAGTGTAAAAATATTTATTTATTACAATTTTTTCTTTCTGAAAATGTTTTAAAACCATAAAAAATTAAAGAAAATTGGTAAATTTCTTTTATCAGAATGTTTTAAGTACACTTATTTTTAAATAAATGATAAGCATTTTATCAATTTTTACTCAGTAAATTTATATAAAAGCTTGAAATTACATGAAAAGTATAAATTTGCTTTCTCAAAAGTCATTTAAATAAGAGAATTTATATTAAAATAATACAAATTTATTGAAATATTTGTTGCAATGAAATTTTTCTTAATGTAAATTTTTCTCTTGTAAAACAAGATGAAAATTACTTTTGCTTTCTTAAATATTATTTTAGATTTGTATTTTTAATTAAAATATCATTATAATCCAATTTTTTTCTTTCTGAAACTTGAAAATAATACGGATTTATTCCAATCCTTTATTTCAGTAATTTTTTATAAACTTTAAAATTTAGATTAAAATGTTAATTTAATCTAAAAATGTTAATCTCAAATGTTTTTTTAGATTTGTATTTTTAATTAAAAAATAAAATGCAATTTTTTCTTTCTAAAACTTTTTAAAGAATAAAAATTAAATTAAAATAGATAATTTGCTTTCTTAAATTTCATTTAAATCTTCGTATGTCTTAATATAATAATATTTATTTATTACATATTTTTCATTCTGAAAATATTTTAAGAGCATAAAAATTAATAGAATAGGTAAATTTTTTTTTATCAGAATCTTTAAATTATGCATATTTTTAAATAAAACGTTAAGGATTTTTTTTTTTCAATTTTTACTCCTAGGAATTTTTTTTAAAAGCTTAATAATTACATGAAAGAATAAATATGATTTCTCAAAATTTACAATTAAAATAATACATTTTTTTTTCAAATTTTTGTTCTGAAATTTTTTTTAAAGCTTATAACTAAAATGAAAATATGTATATCTTTACTTCTCAAAAATTATTTCAGCTTTGTAATATGAATTTAATTAAATTATTTTCTTTTCTAAAATTTTAAGAACATAAAAATTACATGAAAATAGGTATATTTGCTTTCTCAAATATCATTTAAATCTTCGTAATTTATAAGATAATAATATTTATTTATAACAATTTTACCTTTCTAAATTTTTTTTAAAAGAATAAAAATTAAAAGAAAATATTTAAATTTACTTTATAAGAATAATTTAAGTACTCTTATTTTTAAATAAAATGATAATGATTTTCCAATTTTTCTCTTGTAAATTATTTTTGAGCTTTAAAATTTCCTTTCTTTCCTTTTTTAGTATAATAATATTTGTTCATTACAATGTTTTTTTTTCTGAAAATGTTTTAAAAGCATAAACAATTTAAGAAAATTGGTAAATTTCTTTTATCAGAATGTTTTAAGTTACACTTATTTTTAAATAAAATGATAAGGATTTTTTCAATTTTTGAGAAGTAAAAATATACTTATTTTCATCTTATTTTTAAGCTTTAAAAAATTTTATAGCAACAAAAATTTGAAAAATTTGTATTATTTTAATTATAAATTATGATTTATATAAATTTTGAGAAAGCAAATTTACTCTTTTCAAGTAATTTTTAAGCTTTTAAAAAAATTTACTAAATGTAAAAATTTTCTTTATAAAAATACGAATAATTTAAAGATTCTGTTGAAAAAAATTTACCTATCTTTTTAAAATTTTTATTCTTTTAAAATATTTTCAGGAAAAAAATTTGTAATAAAAAAATATTATTATACTAAGAAATACGAGATTTAAATGAAATTTCATTAAGCAAATTACCTATTTTCATTTAATTTTTATGCTTTTAAAATTTCCAGAAAGAAAAAATTGCATTAAATTCATGCTATTTTAATTAAAAATAGAAATCTAAAATAAGATTTGAGAAAGCAAATCCAATTTTTTTCTGTCTGAAAGACAGAAAAAAATTGGATTAAATTCTTATTTTTTTAATTAAAAATACAAAGAAAAATTGATTTTTCGAAAAAGAAAATATATATATTTTCATCTAATTTTTATGCTTTAAAAAAATTCAGAACGAACAAAATTAGAATAAATCTATTATTTTAATTAAAACTACTAAGACTTAAATGAATTTCGAGAAAGTAAATTTACCTCTTTTCACTTAATTTTTAAGCTTTTAAAAGAATATATTGGAAGTGGAAAAATTTAAAAAATCCATATTATTTTAATCAAAAATACAAGTACTTAAATGATTGTTATTTACCTATTTTCTTTAAATTTTTATGCTTTTGGAACAATTTGAGAAAGAAAAAGTTGTAATAAATAATGATAATTATAGAAAATTTTAAAAAATTTAAATGAATTTGAGGAAACAAATTTACCTATTTTTATATAATTTTTAAGTTTTAACAAATTTCAGGAAGGAAATAATTGGATTGAATTCCTATTATTTTAATTTATAATATTTAAGATTTAATAAATTATGAAAAAGCAAATTTAACACTTTTCACTCAATTTTAAGCTTTTAAAAAAGTTTAGTAAGAGTAAAAATTGAAAAAAATCTTTTTTATTTTAATTAAAAACACTATGATTTAAATGATTCTCATAATAGAAATTTACATATTTTCATTTAATTTTTAAGCTTTTATAATAATTTCATAAATTAAGTATTGAAAAAAGAATATTATTTTACTAAAAATTTCAAAGATTTATATGAATTTTGAGAAAGAAAATGTAGCTAATTTCAGATAATGCTTATGTTTTTAAAAATTACAGAAAGAAAAAATTGAATTAAATTCATATTTTCTGAATTAAAAATACAAAGCAAAAATTATTTTTGAGAAAGCAAATATGCCTATTTTCATCTAAAATTTAAGCCTTAAAAAAATCAGAACTACAAAATTTAGAATTAAACTTATTTTATTTAAAAATACTAAGAATTTTGAGAAAGCAAATACATCACTTTTCACTTAAGTTTAAACCTTTAATTAAGCTTTTAAAATATTTTCATAAATTAAATATTGAAGTAAATAAATAATATTATACTAAAAATTACGAAGATTTATATGAAATTTGAGAAACAAAATTTACTTATTTTTACAAATTTTATTCATTTAAAAATTTCAGAAAGAAAAAAATTGAATTAAATTCATATTTTCTTAATTAAAAACTCAAAGCAAAAATTATTTTTGAGAAAGCAAATATGCCTATTTTCATCTAAAATTTATAATTAATAAATTTATAATAAATGAATTATAAAAAATAAAAAATAAATAAAAAAATATCAGAACTACAAAATTTAGAATTAAACTGTATTATTTTATTTAAAAATAATAAGATTTAAATGAATTTTGAGAAAGCAAATACACCTCTTTACATTTAGGTTTTAAACTTTTAAGAAAATTTAGAAAGTGTAAATATTGGAAAATCATTATCATTTTAATAAAAAATACAATGATTTAAATGATTTTCATAATAGAAATTTACTATTTCTATTTTCAAGCTTTTAAAAGAATTTCATAAATTAAATAATGAAAAAAATATTATTATAGTAAACATTTCGAAGATTTATAGGAATTTTGAGAAAGAAAATTCAGCTAATTTCAGATAATGTTTTTTGCTTTTAAAAATTACAAATGAAAAAAATTGTATTAAATTCATATTTTCTGAATATACTAAGCAGAAATTATTTTTGAAAAAGCAAATAAATATTTTCATTTAATTTTTAAGCTTAAAAAAAATATCAGAACTACAAAATTTATAATTAAACTGTATTATTTTAATTAAAAATACTAAGATTTAAATGAATTTTCAGAAAGCAAATTCACCTCTTTTCATTAAGTTTTAGACTTAAAAAAAATTTAGTAATTTAAAAAATTTTTTTTATAATTTAATACAATTTTTTTATTGAAATTTTTAACAACATTGAAATTATATGAAATTAGCTAAATTTGCTTTCTCAAAACTCATCTAAATCTTCGAAATTTTTAATGTTTAATTATTTATTTATTACAATTTTTTCTTTCACAAATTATTTTAAAAGCTTAAAAATAAAAGAAAATAGGTAAATTTCTTTTAAAGAAATCATTTATATACTTGCATTTTTAATATTTATTTATTACAATTTTTTCTTTCTCAAATTATTTTAAAAGCTTAAAAATTAAAAGAAATTAAGAAAATTTCTATTATGAGAATCATTTAAATCATTGTATTTTTAATTAAAATAATAATGATTTTTTCAATTTTTACACTTACTAAATTTTCTCAAAAGTTTAAAACCTAAGTGAAAAGAGGTGAATTTGCTTTCCCAAAATTCATTTAAATCTTAGTATTATTAAATAAAATAATAGTTTAATTCTAAATTTTGTCGTTCTGATATTTTTATTAAAGCTTAAAATTTAGATGTTAATAGGCATTTTTTTCTTTCTCTGAAATCATTTTTGCTCTGCATTTTCATTAATAAAATATGAATTTAATTCAATTTTTTTCTTTCTGAAATTTTTAAATGAATAAAATTTGTGAAAATAGGTAAATATCCTGTCTCAAATTTCATAAAAATCTTCGTATTTTTAATATAATATTTATTTATTTCAATATTTAATTAATTAAATTATTTTAACAGCTTGAAAATTACATGAAAATATGTAAATTTCTAATATAAGAATCATTTAAATCATAATGTTTTTAATTAAAATAATAAGGATTTTTTTTCAAATTTTACTCCTATTAAACTTTTTTAAAAGCTAAAAATTGAGTGAAAAGTGTTACATTTGCTTTCTCAAAATTCATTTAAATCTTAGTATTTT
>SEYY01006770.1:105000-107500 GCA_009176605.1 Armadillidium nasatum | reverse complement strand
TCTTTTAGTAGTTTTGTCAAATCTGTAGATTTAGGACCTAAAAAGGGAAGTTTCAGATAAACCACCATTTTCGGAACGGAAAAATCAGCGATCTGTGGGCGAAAAAGGCAATTAAGATATGATGCCAAAATTTTATCAAACATATGGGGAGGAAAAAAATTGGTGCCAAAAAATTTTCGTAAGTAACAAATTTCTTTATGGAAGTTTAACCAGTTAGAGCAAATTTTGTGTGCTCTATCAATCTTGCACAAAATACTATTAAGTTTAAAACGTGAAGGAATAAAACTGAAGAAATTAGTACCCAAAATAGTAGAGGAAGGCTTACGATATACTGAAGTCTGAAAACAATCTGTTTTGCGCTCTATAAGTATGTCCAAAAAAGGGAGGGAGCAATTATTTTCTTGTTCCATGGTAAATTTAATGTGAGAATGTTTGCAGTTAAGATAGTTCAAGAATTGAGATGAATGGGATTCGTCTTTAAAAATAATAAAACAATCATCTAAATATCTACGGTAAAATATAGGTTTAAAACTCTGGGGACATTGATCAATCCAAATGGATTCGTGATGAGCTAAAAAAGCATTCGCAAATGATGGACCAAGAGGTGAACCCATCGCGATGCCATCAATTTGCTGGTGAAGAATATTGTTAAAAAGAAATATCGTGTCCTCTGTGGCCAATTGTAAAAGTTTTTTAAAATGAGCAGAACTAATATTAGAATTAAGAGAGGGATCCAAATTAAGAGGTGACATGTTATTAAAAATTGATTGTGTAATTATATTGATTGTTTCGGAAACTGGTATGTTTGTATAAAGGGACTCAACGTCAAAACTAGCCATGTAGCATTGTCCAAAAGACAGGTTTTTTATTTGATCTACAAAATGGAAACTGTCGTGAATCGTATAGTCATTCCTAGTTATAGCTTCAAGATGGGGAACTAAAAACTTTGCGAGTTTATACGTGGGGGAATTTATAGCTGACAAAATTGGACGAAGTGGGACATTAGGCTTGTGAATCTTGGGAAGTCCATAAATAGAACCAGAAATTGTACCAGAAATATGTAGGTCAGAATTGGGGGGCAAAACATTGAGAGACTTTAATTTCCTGACAAAGTTATTGATTTTTGTTTCAATTTTAAGAATATGCTTAAAAATGTCTACTTTGAGGACTTTAAATTTAGAAGGATCAGAAATTAAATTAGAAAGTTTATTAATATAGTCGGTTTTATTAAGTATTACTACGCCTTTTCCCTTATCTGGTTTCGTAATTACTATTGATGAATCTTGACTCAATCCTTTGAGTAGTTTAAAGTCTTTGAATTTAAAAACAGGAGAAAATAGTTTATGGCCCTTAAAACAATAAAAGAAACGATTAGCCAAAAATTTAATATTTTGAATTAAGTTGTCATTATTATTACTATTATTACCACTATTATCATCACCACCACCATTATTATTATTATTATTATTATTAAAGGGGGAAGAGGGGGATAGTTTGATCAATTGTGCGCACAATTTTTCGAATAATAAAAAATAATTTGCAAAGTTAAGTTTAAAACATGGTAGTTTAAAATCAAGGCCTAAAGATAGAAGGTGCGAGTTCTTGCTTAGTTATGATTTTGTGTGCATATGTAATTTTTTCATCTTTTTAAATTTTTACTTGAATTGATTTATTATATATATATATATATATATATATATATATATATATATATATATATATATATATATATATATATATATATATATATATATATATATATATATATATATATATAAACTTCAACTTAATTTGTATCTTCAACAACTGTCACCTCAAAAAATTTCCTGACATTTTGCAGCAAAATTGTAATAAAATATTCTGTTAAATTTTTTATTTTCAATTTTTGAATGAAAGAGGAGGACGAGGAGAAGAGAGTGGGTGGGCGTAGGGGTGGCGATGAGGGTGGACTAAAGTAAGACGATTTACTTAATTGGAATTAGAGGTTTCGATTTGGGTTACAGGTAGGTATTCCATGCCAGAGATGATGGGTAGATGTAGGTAAAAGAGACCTGAATATATATATATATATATATATATATATATATATATATATATATATATATATATATATATATATATATATATATATATATATATATATATATATATATATATATATATATATATATCCTCTGGTGGGCAATAGCCCATATGAGTAAAATTAAAGGCCGACATGTCCCGATATACGGCGTTTGAAGGCGTGCAACTCAAAGCAATTTGGGAAATTGGCAAAAGGAGTGTGTTCCAGACTTTACCAGTAAAGTACCTAAAAGATTGAGCATAGCGGTTAAGTTTGACGTCAGAGAGTTGAACAAAGAAAGGATGAGACTGAATAGAAAGGCGTATTGCATGAGACTTTCCCAACGGAGGAGATATGCAGCGGAAGAGTTTTGAAAGAAGTGTCAGTTGTAATAGCGATAGAATAGAAAGTGACGCAACAATCGACGGATAGAAATAG
>SEYY01006770.1:67500-77500 GCA_009176605.1 Armadillidium nasatum | reverse complement strand
TGACATAAATTTGACATCTATATGAGGCTCATTACACGTTACCCAGAAAATAGTGACATACATTTGACATCCATATGAGGCTTATTACACGTTGCCCAGAAAACAGTGACATACATTTGACATACATATAATGATCATTACACGCTACCCAGAAAACACTGACATACATCTGACATCCATATGAGGCTCGTTACATGCTTTCAGAACATAAACCATGGTTCTTTTCACAAAATAGTTAACACCTTTTGAACTTTAGTAATGCCTTTTGAAATGACCTTTGTTACCATAGAAATATCCTCTCACAGTTCTATTAAAAGATGGCTAAATCAACTTTAGTATATATTATATATATATATATATATATATATATATATATATATATATATATATATATATATATATATATATATATATATATATATATATATATATATATATATATATATATATATATATATATATATATATATATATATATATATATATATATATATATATATATATATATATATATATATATATATATATATATATATATATATATATATATATATATATATATATATATATATATATATATATATATATATATATATATATATATATATATATATATATATATATATATATATAAATATATATATATATATATATTGCAACTATTAAAGTCTGCTATACCGCCGGGATTCGAACCCTGGTCTCTTGGATCGTAAGCAAGAGTGTTATCCCCTGCGCCAAGACGGTACAAAATGAGATCACGCTGGGAAGTCTCATGAAATTCTATCATGCTAAACTCCCAACGAACCCCACCGACCGCACCATGACACGGGGACAACGAGGCCAGTTCTATCCCTCTTTCTCGCAGACTAGTTAAATATCATTTATTTTTAGAACCACTAACTCAACTCGTGGTTCGAAACAATATTGCAACTATTAAAGTCTGCTATACCGCCGGGATTCGAACCCTGGTCTCTTGGATCGTAAGCAAGAGTGTTATCCCCTGCGCCAAGACGGTACAAAATGAGATCACGCTGGGAAGTCTCATGAAATTTATCATGCTAAACTCCCAACGGAACCCCGACCGCACCATGACACGGGGACAACGAGGCCAGTTCTATCCCTCTTTCTCGCAGACTAGTTAAATATCATTTATTTTTAGAACCACTAACTCAACTCGTGGTTCGAAACAATATTGCAACTATTAAAGTCTGCTATACCGCCGGGATTCGAACCCTGGTCTCTTGGATCGTAAGCAAGAGTGTTATCCCCTGCGCCAAGACGGTACAAAATGAGATCACGCTGGGAAGTCTCATGAAATTCTATCATGCTAAACTCCCAACGAACCCCACCGACCGCACCATGACACGGGGACAACGAGGCCAGTTCTATCCCTCTTTCTCGCAGACTAGTTAAATATCATTTATTTTTAGAACCACTAACTCAACTCGTGGTTCGAAACAATATTGCAACTATTAAAGTCTGCTATACCGCCGGGATTCGAACCCTGGTCTCTTGGATCGTAAGCAAGAGTGTTATCCCCTGCGCCAAGACGGTAGAAAAATGAGATCACGCTGGGAAGTCTCATGAAATACTATCATGCTAAACTCCCAACGGACCCCACCGACCGCACCATGACACGGGGACAACGAGGCCAGTTCTATCCCTCTTTCTCGCAGACTAGTTAAATATCATTTATTTTTAGAACCACTAACTCAACTCGTGGTTCGAAACAATATTGCAACTAATAAAGTCTGCTATACCGCCGGGATTCGAACCCTGGTCTCTTGGATCGTAAGCAAGAGTGTTATCCCCTGCGCCAAGACGGTACAAAAATGAGATCACGCTGGGAAGTCTCATGAAATACTATCATGCTAAACTCCCAACGGACCCCACCGACCGCACCATGACACGGGGACAACGAGGCCAGTTCTATCCCTCTTTCTCGCAGACTAGTTAAATATCATTATAAATGATATTTAACTAGTCTGCGAGAAAGAGGGATAGAACTGGCCTCGTTGTCCCCGTGTCATGGTGCGGTCGGTGGGGTCCGTTGGGAGTTTAGCATGATAGTATTTCATGAGACTTCCCAGCGTGATCTCATTTTGTACCGTCTTGGCGCAGGGGATAACACTCTTGCTTACGATCCAAGAGACCAGGGTTCGAATCCCGGCGGTATAGCAGACTTTAATAGTTGCAATATTGTTTCGAACCACGAGTTGAGTTAGTGGTTCTAAAAATAAATGATATTTAACTAGTCTGCGAGAAAGAGGGATAGAACTGGCCTCGTTGTCCCTGTGTCATGGTGCGGTCGGTGGGGTTCGTTGGGAGTTTAGCATGATAGAATTTCATGAGACTTCCCAGCGTGATCTCATTTTGTACCGTCTTGGCGCAGGGGATAACACTCTTGCTTACGATCCAAGAGACCAGGGTTCGAATCCCGGCGGTATAGCAGACTTTAATAGTTGCAATATTGTTTCGAACCACGAGTTGAGTTAGTGGTTCTAAAAATAAATGATATTTAACTAGTCTGCGAGAAAGAGGGATAGAACTGGCCTCGTTGTCCCCGTGTCATGGTGCGGTCGGTGGGGTTCGTTGGGAGTTTAGCATGATAGTATTTCATGAGACTTCCCAGCGTGATCTCATTTTGTACCGTCTTGGCGAAGGGGATAACACTCTTGCTTTACGATCCAAGAGACCAGGGTTCGAATCCCGGCGGTATAGCAGACTTTAATAGTTGCAATATTGTTTCGAACCACGAGTTGAGTTAGTGGTTCTAAAAATAAATGATATTTAACTAGTCTGCGAGAAAGAGGGATAGAACTGGCCTCGTTGTCCCCGTGTCATGGTGCGGTCGGTGGGGTTCGTTGGGAGTTTAGCATGATAGAATTTCATGAGACTTCCCAGCGTGATCTCATTTTGTACCGTCTTGGCGCAGGGGATAACACTCTTGCTTACGATCCAAGAGACCAGGGTTCGAATCCCGGCGGTATAGCAGACTTTAATAGTTGCAATATTGTTTCGAACCACGAGTTGAGTTAGTGGTTCTAAAAATAAATGATATTTAACTAGTCTGCGAGAAAGAGGGATAGAACTGGCCTCGTTGTCCCCGTGTCATGGTGCGGTCGGTGGGGTTCGTTGGGAGTTTAGCATGATAGAATTTCATGAGACTTCCCAGCGTGATCTCATTTTGTACCGTCTTGGCGCAGGGGATAACACTCTTGCTTACGATCCAAGAGACCAGGGTTCGAATCCCGGCGGTATAGCAGACTTTAATAGTTGCAATATTGTTTCGAACCACGAGTTGAGTTAGTGGTTCTAAAAATAAATGATATATATATATATATATATATATATATATATATATATATATATATATATATATATATATATATATATATATATATATATATATATATATATATATATATATATATATATATATATATATATATATATGGCTTTTTGCGTCAAGTTCTTCCAGTTCTTCAAATCCATTAAATTCCTATTTGATTTTATCAGTCCCTTTATCGAAATATCGCAACCATATTTATAACTGTTCGTTTCCAGAAATATCTGCGATTTCATCTGCTATAGTAAGATATACGTGCACGCTTCCATGACCTTATTAACGATGCTTTCCTTTATAGTAGTACCACATAAAGAAATAATCTCATTCTGAATCTGAACTGATTGATATGTGGCATTTTTCTTCTCATGTTCAATATGGTTTTTCAATGACTGGTCTCCCTCATCTATTCGTAAACGGCACATATCTTTCAACACTTCCTCGTTGTGATGCTTACCCCGAAGCGATAAATCATGAGTACCAGAAAATGTCACACATGAAATTATTGAAGATAATACCTTATTTTTTTTATGGTTTTCTTAGAAAACTGGTTAATTTAATTTGCATGTCTACCCGCATATCCTTTAAGAACAATCTTATAGCTTTAACAACAGTTTCATGCCACTCGGTATTTGTATGTTCCTTGCAAACTTTATGAACATCTTTATATTAGTGAAAGGTCTTATTATTAAAGCACGCAGGACCCCTCAGACGGAATTTTTATTTGGTGTGAATAAAATACAAAACTTGCAAAATGCTCCCTTTAGGCGCTTGGAGTATGCCAGCCAGGTAGAATGTCTTCAACCATTGATGATTGAATTTCCTCTTTCCAAAATATTGTAGTTCTTTGGTGGAATCCAACAATTTTTCAGTAACTGTTTTTTTTTTCAGAGTCGAGATGAAAAAATATATATATATATGACTGTTCAACGTATCTACCAATGTCATTTTCTTGACTGTCATCCACAAAAGCCAGCTCCAAAATCTCGCAACATATCTTCACTCATCGAGGAACAGGATCTGCATCCTTCATCATTCGAAGTATGCGTCAGTATTATTATTAAAATTTGACATAACAGAAGCAAGCCAAGTCAAATCTAGACATATCAAGTAAGGTATTTATTTCGTTATTTCAATCAAACCAAGTAGGGTCAGGTTTACAACAAGGAAAACGCTTTATAAACCCAAACTAAGAGTAATGGCTTCTAGGGGGGGACAGCTGCTTCCCCCGCACCTGACAACGCCCATATATATATATATATATATATATATATATATATATATATATATATATATATATATATATATATATATATATATATATATATATATATATATATATATATATATATATATATATATATATATATATATATATATATATATATATATATATATATATATATATATATATATATATATATATATATATATATATATAATATATATATATATATATATATATATATATATATATATATATATAAAGAAGAATAAAGCTTACTTGACACCTAAAAGTAGGTTACCTAATGACTTGATAAGACTGTAAGCAGATGTTAAATAAATTTTTGTTTTTAACTTGTTCTAAAATGGAAAGAGAGCAGAAACTCTTCGTTCCCTTCCCAATTTCAGATCAACCTTCAAACGAAATCTAAAATTCAAATAAACTGAACTAAAAGTAAAAGAACTTAGCTGGAATATATAATAATATATATATAATATATATAATATATATATATATATATATATATATATATATATATATATAATATATATATATATATATATATATATATATATATATATATATATATATATATATATATATATATATATATATATATATATATATATATATATATATATATATATATATATATATATATATATATATATATATATATATATATATATATATATATATATATATATATATATATATATATATATATATATATATATATATATATATATATATATATATATATATATATATATATATATATATATATATATATATATATATATATATATATATATATATATATATATATATATATATATATATAATATATATATATATATAATATATATATATATATATATATATATATATATATATATATATATATATATATATATATATATATATATATATATATATATATATATATATATATATATATATATATATATATATATATATATATATATATATTTCACTTATGGTGGGCAAAGACCAAAGGCCTACTAAAATTTTCACAGGAGTTAAGGAATAAACTGGGAGTCAGGTCAAGTTAACAGCCGTCATGTGCAGTTTTTAGGTGTGTAATTATAGGAAGTTGAGAAAATAGCAAAGGAATTGAGTTCTAGTCTTTACCGGTAAATTGCATGAAAGATTGAGCATTGCAGTTAAGTCAGGGAGTTGGACAGAGAAAGTATGAGACTGTGTAGAAAGATGTGTCGCATGAGCTCTTTTCAATGGAATAGGTTAGCGACAGGAAAGGTCAGAAGAGCAGTATCCATTGTAATAGCGATGATATAGAGAGAGAGCAACGCAATAATTTGAAGGGCAGACAGAGGTTTTACAAACTTAGTGAGAGTAGAAGAGTTGATAAGACGAAAAACTCTAGACTCTACCTTTTCAAGAAGAGCTGTAAGAGTGGAAATACCCCAGATGTGCTAGGCGTATTCCGTACAAGGACGAACAACACCCCTATAAAGAGCAAGCAACAGGGATGGTGTGAAGAAATTATGAATGCTCCTCAAGACACCCAACTTCTAAGAAGCTTGTTTAGAAAGAGTAGTAATGTGATCTTTCAAAGAAATATCACGAGTAAAAGCAACAAAGAGTATATTAAAGAGAGATGAAAGTTTGAGTTTAGTGTTTTCGAAGAAAATAACATAGTTGTGTGAAAGGTTGTGTTGAGTAGAGAGACGGAGTAACTAAGGTTTTTGAAACATTGAAAAGGAACATGTTTTCTCTTCCCCAATTTCAAATAGAGATAGATCACAGGTCAGTTGCTCTAAGGCTACCCTCCTCGAGTCTATTAGCTGCTGTTGAGAGGCACGTCTTTTAAAGTGGAGGGAGTAATGAAGGGTGGAGTCATCAGCATAGGAGTGGATAGGAGATGAAATAACAGAGAGAAAGTCATTATTGAAAATAAAAAAATGTTGGGAATAGGACAAATCCTTGACGAACACCACTATTAGTAACTTTAGAGGATGAATGGCCGTTTGCTTCAGGTTCTATAGAACGACCGGAAAGCAAATCATAGAGAAAAACAGAGGGAAGGATATATTCCGAAAGAAGGAAGTTTGGAAATCAAATGTTTGTGACTACAGTCTCTATATTATGTCCAGCACGACACCAAAAGATTCACCGAAATGCCGAAGAGCGGAAGACCAAGATTTAGAGTGAAGGGAAATAAGATCACCAGTAGAGCATTTTTTTAACGAAAGCCATACTGGCGATCAGAGATAAGATTAGAAGAATTAAGATGTTTTCAAATCTTCCTGTTAATGAAAGATTCGGAAACTTTAGAAAGAACGGAAGTTAAGGAAAAGTGAAAAGTGGGTTAATAAAATTTTTATCTTTATATTGGTTATTAAATATAGCTGGACAAATTTCTGTAATAAAAGATATTTGAAGTCTATTGGGGGTTTCTTTCAATCATTGTAACGATTAGTAAAATACTTCTTTTACCACTGTTCACGGGTAGAGTTCCTTTCATTTCCCTATTCCTTTCTTTCATTCTTAATTCAGCTTTGGTTTCATTTCATTGATAGAAGAAAGCGGAAATTAAAAATATTTTAGATGTTTTTAACTATTTTTTTTAAATTTATTTTACTTTTTTTTTAGCTAACGACTTTAAGCAAATTGTATACCATCTTAATATATAATTAACATCCTATAATTGCTTCCTCAGCTTTTTCTTCCTAAAATCTTTGAACTTTTAATGGTATCCTTAAAGTCATTACTATATAGTAAAAGCTTTTTTTTTTTAAGTTACTTTGTATAGCAATAATATTTAAAGTCTTGGCCATATAAAAATTAATTACCCAAAGATTGCTACGAATATTTGCGCTTTTTATGGAATTTGGCTCAAACTTTTCTCATTAAGAGGTAATGATGCTCAGTGAAAATTCGTTTAGAGCCAAAAAAAAAAAAATAAAAAAATAAAAAAATTAAAAATAAAAAAATTAAAAAAAAATAAAAAGTAAAAATAAAAAATAAAAATAAAAAATAAAAAATTTAAAAAGCCAAAAAATAAAAAAAAATAAAAAAAAATAAAAAAATAAGAAAAGAAAAATTTTAAAAAAAATCAAAAAAAAAAAATCAAAAGAAAATTTTAAAAAAATATTAAAAAATGTAAATGAAAAATAAAACATAAAAATAAAAATATTACTCTTAAAAAATTAATATGGCTTGCTACTACTAGTATTTAGGGGACGGGGATATTGTTAAAAGCCTTTCAATTTACTTCAAATTATATTCATTTTATAAAATACTTCAAAAATTTTATTTAATACATATACAAATTATATAGTAAGAAAATTATATTTAGCCATTTTTACTGTATATAAACACGAGGATTTTATAAATACAAATTACATGGTCGATAAAACTGAACAATAGATAGAACATGAAAACAGTATTAGAACAAAGAAACAAACAGACTAAAAGTGTGAAAAGGAACAATGGGACAAATTAAATAATAGGACAAAAGGACAGATGAAATTAAAGGACAGCTTAATCATATTGTAACTTACAATTCATTGTACGAAAATACATTAATCTTCCTTTCAAAGCGTCTGATGGTAATTATAAGGTTTTCTCTCGGCGAATAACACGGATTTCTTCTTAAATTTAAAATCAAAATAGAAACAAATAGTTATTCACGTATAAATAATGAAATATCGATTAATTAAAAATATCGATTCAATAGAATATCGATTAATTAAAATATCGATTCAATAGAATATTGATTAATTAAAATATCGATTCAGTAGAATATCGATATTCTAATATATAGAAAGCTAAAAGGAATATTACAATAATATTAACAAAGTTTAGTCCAGTAAAATAATAAAAGATTAAAAAAATTGATAACTCAAAATTATAACATGTTACCATACTTGTATTTGCATAGCAAAGTCAGCACTATTAAATATTAATTAATTAGCATTAATGGAAGAAACATAAATCTACATACTTCCTGAACGCATATATATATATATATATATATATATATATATATATATATATATATATATATATATATATTATATATATATATATATATATATATATATATATATATATATATATATATATATGTTTTTTTTGTTTTTTGTTTTTTGTTTTTTTTATTTCAGCTCCGGTGGGCAAAGGCCAGAGGCCTACTAAAATTCCACCAGAATTAGGGGGAAAGTCGGGAACATGGTCGAATTAAAGGCCGACAAGACCTGATACACGGCGTTTGAAGCTGTATAAGTCATAGGAAGTTGGAAAAATAGATGAAGGAAGTGTGTCCCAGATTTTACCAGTATAGTACATGTAAGACTGAGTATAGTGGTTAAGTCTGGGGTCAGAGAGTCGGACATAAAAAGGATGAAACTGTGAAGGAAGACGAGTCGCACTAGCCCTTCTCAATGGAGGAGGTATGTGACGAGAGAGTTCAAAAAGAGCAGTGTCCATTGTAATAGCGATAGTATAGAGAGAGTGACGCAACAATTCGACTGCTAGAAAGATACGAGAAAATTAGTGAGAGCAGAAGAGTTGATAAGGTGGAAAGCCCTAGACTCCACCTTTTCAAGGAGAGCTTTATGAGTGAAACTACCCCAGATATGTGACGCATACTCCATACAGGGGCGAACAACACCTCTGTACAGAGCAAGCAACTCTCTCTCTCTCTGTCTCTCTCTCTCTATATATATTTATATATATATATATATATATATATATATATATATATATATATATATATATATATATATATATATATATATATATATATATATATATATATATATATATATATATATATATATATATATATATATATATATATTAAATAAAATTAACTGGATATCGTAGTTATGAAATAGGTCATAAAATTGATTTTAAAAATACTTCCAATCGACCTTAATTGGACTTTTGCTTATGGATGAGAGTAATAAAACACAAAATAAAATAAAATAAAATAAAATAAAATAAATAATTTTTTTTTAAAATAAAAATTTTATAATACTTTTTATTTATTTAAATTTAAAGCGATATTATATATATATATATATATTATATATATATATATATATATATATATATATATATATATATATATATATATATATATATATATATATATATATATGTTTCAAAATCTAGTTCAATTTGTCATTCATGTATATTTATACACCTCGATGCAAGAAGGTCTTTGCACATTACTGTGAATTGTCCTGTTTGTGTTAATGAGTTCAATCTCCCTAAGTTGATCTTTTTACACCCATTTGTTCTTATATGGTTATTATAAATAACTGATTTAAAGTTCCACTCCTACGAGGGTATGTATTTTTGTCATATAAATAGATATCTGGGTAGATATTCCAAAACAACCGTTCCGATGTTTGGGTGGGACCCATTCAACTGAA
>SEYY01006770.1:55000-60000 GCA_009176605.1 Armadillidium nasatum | reverse complement strand
TGGATATAATATTCTTAAAAATTATGATTTTTACTCGAAATTTGGAGATCAAAATTTATAGCAACTTTTTTTTTTTTCCCCCACCTGAAACAAACATAATGTATTACCCGCCAGAGCTTCCTCTATTTTTTTGAGTTTGTAAAAATGTAAATTAACCCTCCCAAACCAAGCAACCTAACCTAACCTCCCAAACCTAACAACCTAGCAACCTAACCTAACCTAATCTAAAATTAACAACCTAACCTAACCTCCCAAACCTAATAACCTAACCTCCCAAACTTAACAACCTAACCTAACCTCCCAAACCTAACCTCCCAAACTTAACAACCTAACCTAACTTCCCAAACCTACCTTAACCTCACAAACTTAACAACCTAACCTAACCTCCCAAACCTAACAACCTAACCTAACCTACCAAACCTAACAACCTAACCTAACCTAACAACCTAACCTAAGCTAACCTCCCAAATTTAAGAACCTAACCTAACCGAACCTAACCTAACCTAACCTAACCTAACGAAAGAAAAATTAAAGTAAGATAGTTTTACGGTTTTATTTTTGTGAAATTTAAAAAAAAAATAAAAAAAAAAAAAAAAAAAAAAAAAAAAAAAAAAAAAAAAAAAAAAAAAAAAAAAAAAAAAAAAAAAAAAAACACACACACACATATATATATATATATATATATATATATATATATATATATATATATATATATATATATATATATATATATATATATATATATATATATATATATATATATATATATATATATATATATATATATATATATATATATATAAATAATTGGTTTGATTTTTTAGGCTATCTTTTAAAGATTTTTCATGAATATTTAATTTATTTATTTTTTAATTTTTGAACGATTTTTGCTCTGTTGCAATAATTTCATAAATTTTTTAAAAATTTCGAAAAATTTTTTTTATTTATTATTTAATATTCATAGTTTAGTTACTGTTACATTGCTATAAATTTTTATTTCAGTGTGTGTGAGTGTGTGTGTGTATGTGTGTGTGTGTGTGTGTGTGTGTGTGTGTGTGTGTGTGTGTGTGGGTGGGTGGGTGGTTGTGGGTTTGTGTATTTCAATGTGCATTTTTAGTTTGTTTTTAGTATATAATTTCTTAGTATAGTCAATTTTTTGTTATTTTTTTCGTGTTTGGCTTTTGTATTTTAATTTTTTAATTTTTTTTAATTTTAATTTTTAATTTAAAGCGTTATTCAAGATGGGAAACATTCTAACAAGAGCCTTCAAATACGTGACGTAATATATATATATATATATATATATATATATATATATATATATATATATATATATATATATATATATATATATATATATATATATATATATATATATATATATATATATATATATATATATATATATATATATATATATATATATATATATATATATATATATATATATATATATATATATATATATATATATATATATAATATATATATATATATATATATATATATATATATATATATATATATATATTATATATATATATATATATATATATATATATATATATATATATATATATATATATATATATTATATATATATATATATATATATATATATATATATATATATATATATATATATATATATATATATATATATATAATATATATATATATATAGAGAGAGAGAGAGAGAGAGAGAGAGAGAGAGAGAGAGAGAGAGAGAGAGAGAGAATACGTGTCATGAAACACGAAATTGGAAAATATGTGAGGCCAAGATATAGAAAAATGAAGTGTGTTCCATAGTGGAGTACATTGTTAGGTGTCATTGTTAGGTGTCAGAGGTCGGCGTTTACGTTAAGAGGATGTATTTCATTCTGGAAATGGCGGACATGCATTTAATGTATGGCCCTTCCGAATGTAATTCTGCCAAAGCAATACGTATATATGCTGTCCTACACCCCAACAGACGTCTACAGGATAAGAAAACATTTCAATGATTAGATGAACGTTTACTGGAAAATGGGTCATTTAAAAATCTGGTATCGGATGTTGGTAGACCGATGAATGTCAGATCTATTAATTGCCACAAACGGATCTTGAATCACGTTGAGAAGGATAAAGGGACTAGTAGCCTACTTGTAGAATAACTGCAGTATGGGGGGTTAAGAGAACAACGGCTTTACCCATACTATATACAACGCGTGGATGATTGGCCACAAAAACTTCTTTTTTGTATCGCATTTCTACAGATGTCCATTGACGACCTACGTTTTGTATCTACCTTGCTATTTACCGACGAAGCTGTGTTTACTAGAGATGAATACTAAATTTTTATAACACACATCAATGGTGTTAGGAAAATCCTCGTGTCATCCAGCAATCAAGAAATCAATACCATTTCATTGTAAGATGAATGGGCAGGATTAATCAGTGACAATCTCATGGGATCCATTTTTTTTGATCAGAGGTTAAAAGTTGAAGTGAATTCGGATTTCTTTCAAAACCGACTACATATGCTACTTGACGACGTTTCACTTGATATTGTTCATCGCATTTGGTTTCCACACAAATAGGTAGGTAGAAAAAGGCCTACTGCTTGGCCTGCTCGGTCTCCTGATTTAAATCCATTCAATTTTTATCTTTGAGAGCACTTGAAAGCGATGTGTATTCAGCATAGTATTGTCAGTGTGGACGTGCTACGTGCACGTATCCAAGAGGCTTGTCAACTTGGAATATGAAAACCCTTCCCAAGAAGAGATATTATATATATATATATATAATATATATATATATATATATATATATATATATATATATATATATATATATATATATATAGTATATATATATATATATATATATTATATATATATATATATATATATATATATATATATATATATATATATTATATATATATATATATATATATATATATATATATATATATATATATAATATATATATATATATATATGAGATAATAAGAGTTAAATTTCAGCTCTCTTTGACAAAGACAAGTGACGATACTTGAAACCTTTTGGTTAAAAAGAACCTTAAAAGAAATTGGGAATTTTTGGAATTTTGGAATCTTGGGAATTTGGGAATCTCGGAATCGTGTGATGCTATTTGTACTAAAAAATAAAAGTTATTTCATTATTTTGGAATTCGAAGAAGAGATGTGTAAGTTGGTGGTTTAAACTTATTAAAAAGAGTACATAAGTTCTAAACATATATAATATATATATATATATATTATAATATATATATATATATATATATATATATATATATATTATATATATATATATATATATATATATATATATATATATATATATATATATATATATATATATATTATATATATATATATATTATATATATATATATATATATGGTTATAATTATCCTTATTTAAAATAAATTTTTTAAATTAAAAAAAAAAAAAATAAAATAAAATTTACATTTCATTTAAAAAAAAAAAAAAAAAAAAAAAAAAAAAAAAAAAAAAAAAAAAAAGAAAAAAAAAGGAATTTGAAACTGAGCCAAAAAAGATTTTTCGCGAATAATATTAAAAAAAAAAACATGTTAAGAAAAATCTTACCATTGTTTCCCTCTGCATTTCCATTTGGCGTAGGAAAAAGAAGTGACCTTGTCCTCTATAAATTTTTCTCCCTCTAATTTTGTTACAATTTTTCATTCTATTACTTTATCTTTTCGTTTTCGTTTTGAGCTACGTATAATTTATGGTGTAGGTGAAAGCCTTTTGAAAGAGGCTATTTATCATTGCTTCTTATCTTTAATTATCTTTTCGACCATTCAGGCTCTTTAAATAAATGTATGCTTGAAAGAATTTACATAGATAGATAGTTAGATAGTTAGATAGATAGATAGAATTATAGATTTAGATAGATATATAGATAGATAGATAGATAAATAGATAGTTAGATTGATAGATGGATAGAAAGATAGATAGATAGATAGATAAATAGATTGGTAGATAGAAAAATAGATATAGATAAATAGATTATTTTTATTTTATCATTTTTATCCTTTAGATAAATAAATAGGTAGATAGATAGACAGATGGATTGATGGATGGATGGATGGATAAAAATAGGTAGACCGATAAAGATTTAGAAAGATATTTACGGATACACAAATAGATTTATACAATAAAATAATCATAAATTATATATATATATATATATATATATATATATATATATATATATTATATATATATATATATATATATATATATATATATATATATATATATATTATATATATATATATATATTATATATCAGATACGTGTGCGTATGTGTATATGTTCATGGCTCTAATAGTGCCATTAAGGCCCTCGGGACTGAGAAATTGTTTATGCATGAAGGGAAGGACCAAACTCAGACACTTGTTTCATACAAATTGTTTCAACCCTCTTCATTTGGAGAAAATTTGCTTCAAAGTGGTAAATAATAATAATAATATAATAATAATAATAAAATAATTAATAATAATAATATAATAATAATAATAATAAAAGAAAAATAAGGTTAATAATAATAATAATAATAATAATAATAATAATAATAATAATAATAATAATAATAATAATAATATCATCTTTCCATTATATTATTATTTTATTATTATTATTATTATTATATTTTAAAATATTATTATTTTTTAAATTATTTTACAAATTATTTTTTATTATATAAATCATATTATTATTATTATTATTATTATTATTATTATTATTATTATTATTATTATTATTATTATCATTATTATCATCATCATCTATATTTTTTTAAACATTTTTGGTGCTATTTTAATTAGAACCTTCTCTTTGAAACGCCTCAATTATTACAATCACGATCAGATACAATTAAAAAGATTTTATATTTTCATATTTTTATATTTTATATATTTATTAATTGGCAGGATTCGAAGTAAGCAAATGTGAGTTTCCCTTACTAGAA
>SEYY01006770.1:32500-42500 GCA_009176605.1 Armadillidium nasatum | reverse complement strand
AAGCACCACTGTTAATAGATTTAAAGGAAGAACTATGGCCGTCAATAACAGCTGCTATAGAACGATCGGAAAGGAAATCAGAGAGAGAAGGTCACAGAGAGAAGGATAGATTCCGAAAGAGGGAAGTTTGGAAATCAAAGCTTTGTGCCAGACACTATCGAAGGCTTTCGATATGTCTAGCGCCACAGCAAAAGAATCACAAAAATGCCGAAGGGCGGAGAACCAAGAGTCAGAGAGAAGGGAAAGGAGATCACCAGTAGAGCGTTTCTTATGAAAGCCATACTGGCAATCAGAGATAAGATTAGAAGAATTGAGATGTTCCCAAATCTTCCTGTTAAGGATAGATTCGAAAACTTTAGAAAGGACTTAGGTCAAAGAAATAGGACGATAGTTAAAGGGTTGAGAGGGGTCCTCCTTCTTCGGAACAGGCTGAATGAGCGCACGTTTCCATCAAGAAGGGAAGATGGAAGTAGAAAGACATAGACGAAATAGTTTACCAAGGAAGGGTGCAAGCTCGGAAGCACAAGTTTTGAGAACCACAGGAGGGATACCATCAGGACCGTACGCCTTCTTAATGTTAAGCTCAGAGAGAGCAGAAATGACGTCTTTAGAAGAAATTATAATTCTAGGCATAAATGAGCTGGAGGGGGTTGAAGGAGAAGGAACAGCTCCGGGATCGTCTAAGGTTGAATTAGAAGCAAAAGTTTGAGCGAAGAGTTCAGCTTTAGAAGAAGGCAAATCGGCAGTTGTACCGTCAGAAGATACTAGAAGAGGGAAAGAAGAAGAAGCAAAGTTAGAGTTGACATTTTTTTTGTAAAATGCCAGAAAGGGAGTGAGGAAGTAGAACCAGAAAGATTGTTGTATTTTAAACGGAAAAAGGAGTTTTTAATGTTACGGAGAATAGATTATGCGCTATTCCGGAATGAAATATAGAAGGGAAAGAATATGAAATGTATGTCTCCATGCCGGAGAGAATCACCTTGGTTATGCGCTCTCCACTCTCAGAGGGACCCCTCCCACGGAAATAGTAATCATTCCATGGAAAATCAGAGAAGTACAATCGCAAGTCAGACCAGTTAGTGGCACCGAAATGCTAGAAACGTATCCTCGCTGAGGGCGGTGGCCGTTCTTGCAAAAGAGTTGTACAGACAGAGATAAGAAGGTGATTGGATGAACCCAGAGAAGGAAAGAGTTTAACAGTGTAAGGAGAAGGATAAGAAGTATATATATATATATATATATATATATATATATATATATATATATATATATATATATATATATATATATATATATATATATATATATATATATATATATATATATATATATATATATATATATATATATATATATATATATATATATATTAAAGTTGGTTAAAATTTATTTCAATATATTTTTGAAGCTTTACATTTCGGCTATTACATTGAAAAATACATTAGATATTACAAAAAAAAAAAAAAAAAAATTTTTCAACTTTAAAAAAAAATAATAATAAAAAAAATAAAAAAAAAAGATAAAAAAAAATAAATTCAAAAGATATAAAAAATAAATTCTAAGAAAAAGTAAAAAATTTTCCTTTTCTCAAGAAACCAATTTCGTGTTCTCTTTATTGGTGTTTAAAATATCGCTTAAAGGGAAAGAAAGAGACGCATTCGATGTCGCTAGCAAAGTCGCATTCGATTTAAGCTTGAATTAAACTTATGAAAAGATCTTCTTAAGACTACAAGAAAAGAGTCATTCTTAACGAAAATGACTTAAAATTTGTATTTTTTATTTTTCTTTTGGAAACTTATATATATTTTAAAATGATTTCTTTCATTTTTTTTATAGTTTATTTATTTATTAATTTTTTCATTCATTTTTTTTTTTAGCAACCGATTTGCAAAAATAATTTTATATATATATATATATATATATATATATATATATATATATATAATATATATATATATATATATATATATATATATATATATATATATATATATATATATATATATATATATATTATATATATATATATATATATAATATATATATATATATATATATATATATATATATATATATATATATATATATATATATATATATATATATATATATATATATATATATATATATATATATAATATATATATATATAATATATATATATATATATATATATATATATATATATATATATATATATATATATATATATATATATATATATATATATATATATATATATATATATATATTATATATATATATATTATTAATATTAGAAAAATGTATTTTAGTTGGAAAAACTATTTTTTGATGTTAAATTTTTTAATTTAATTTACATGAATATTAATTTTTTTTCGGAACTATAACTTATTTCTAACGGGAAGATAATTAATTAGCAATATATATATATATAGTATATATATATATATATATATATATATATATATATATATATATATATATATATATATATATATATATTATATATATATATATATATATATATATATATATATATATATATATATATATATATATATATATATATATATATATATATATATATATATATATATATATATATATATATATATATATATATATATATATATATATATATATATATATATATATATATATATATATATATATATATATATATATATATATATATATATATATATATATATATATATATATATATATATATATATATATATATATATATATATATATATATATATATATATATATATATATATATATATATATATATATATATATATATATATTATATATATATATATATATATATATATATATATATATTATATATATTAGAGGTGAACCGGATAGTAATTTTTCACTATCCGCGGATGCGGATGCGGTTGCGGATATTCAATTGCGGATATCCGCAGATGCGGATGCGGATAGTTTAATTTTTAAGAGTTTTTGCCATAGATTCTTGGAATTTTAAATATAATATCCAGAATCTTTGTTACCAGGGTGTGGGACGGGGACCCAACTCTTGAACACCCCACCAACCTCTTTCACCAACCTCCACCCATTTGGAAAAAATATATTATATATATATATATATATATATATATATATATATATATATATATATATATATTATATATATATATATATATATATATATATATATAGCCAGTAATTCAATATTACCTTCACACTTCACAGTTTCACATATTCCATTTGAAGTTAATAATTGGTAAGTTATTTTTTAGAAATAAAAGCTCTTGGGGCTCTTTCAGGTGAAAGTTTGGTTCGCTTTTCGTCGTAAATGAGGCCTGCTCCACTGAAAAGACGCTCACTAGCAACACTAGTTGAAGGACATGCTAAATAAGTCCTTGCCAGCTCAGCAAAAAAAAGGGAAACTTTTGCAATTATCTCTCCACCAAACCAGTTGGACTTTATCTGCCTCCAAACGTGGGAGTTTCAGATAATTTTCAATAATCGATATTGTATCCTTTGACACTTCTGACTGTGATTCTTCATCGCTGCTGGAAGCTAGAAGATCTTTCATTGATTTAGCAATGCTTAAGCTAACAGATTTTGTTTCTTTTGTATCTGAGAGCTTTTGCTTTTTCTTGAAAAAGGCGTTATTTTAGCTGTTTCTATTATCTCATCGCATAAGCATCCTAATTTGATTTTAACATTCTGAGAAACAAGTGGTTTAAAAAATTTTGTTTTATACCTGGAATCTAAAAAGGCTGCAATTGTATGAGCATCATCATTTTCCAGGTTTTAAAATCTGTCGTTCATCTCCTTCATTAATGTTTCAGTCATCCTTAAAACTCCCTTAGACTTAATAACATTTGTTAACACAACTTACAATGTTGAAACAAGTGGTATCACATCTGACAAACATGATTCAGCTGAACTTATAGTCTTTGTTAATTCTTCAAAAGGCTTAAGGATATTAATACAATTATTTAAAATGTCATTTTCGTCAGCTGTTAGAGGCTTTATTTTTGTGCTGCTTGAAGCATAAAGGCAAATGGCCTCATTAATTTCGCTCATCCTCTCAAGCATATGCAAACTACTATTCCAGCGTGTTTGAATATCTTGCATGACAGAAAGTGGACGAACATTTAATCTTGTTTGTATTTTCTTCAGCTCATTTTGGGCTACAACGGTGTGATTGAAATGCGTAGCAATTAACCTACATTTGGTTATTAAATCGGATACACATTTTTGACTCATAATGGAATTTTTAACTACTATCTGAGTTTGGTGTGCAAAGCAATCTACATTTTTCACTCTTTTATTTTTTTACTATCCGCAAATGCGGATGCGGTTGCGGATATCCAATTGCGGATATCCGCGGATGCGGATATTGGAAAAATGATGCGGATATCCGCAGTTGCGGATGCGGATGCGGATATCCGGTCCACCTCTAATATATATATATATATATATATATATATATATATATAATATATATATATATATATATATATATATATATATATATATATATATATATATATAATGATTATTCTTTCCAAGATTAGAATACATTAGAATTCCTTCTTTTGCTATCATGGAAATTGTCATCAAAGCTTAAAATATTGCATTTTATCCCGTTTTATTCTTGAGAACATTGAAATGTGTGGAAAATATGTCGTCTCTTTTATTTGAAATCTTTCTTTTCAATTGAATGTTTTTTTCTTCTTTTCTTCTTTTCCGTCTTGGTTTATCATTGTATACAATAGATGTCTAATATGTTTTCTTCACTATTCAATGCTTCATATATATTGATGTGTTTGTGTATGTATATTGCATATTTGCATATATATATATATATATATATATATATATATATATATATATATATATATATATATATATATATATATATATATATATATATATATATATATATATATATATATATATATATATATATATATATATATATATATATATATATATATATATATATATATATATATATATATATATATATAGATTTTGCTTCTTTATTAACAGACAACAGAAAATTAACGATTTTAGAACAGATTATCTTCGAATGTTTGACCGTTTGACCATTTTACCAGACTCTTCAATATTTAAAGCTTGTCAAATTTTCTTTTTAAACTTGACAGGTCTGTTTCAATTGCATAAGCTCAAGTAGTGGTTTATGTAAATATTAGTCATCATTATTTAATAGCTTTGAAATCCAAGTATAAGCTACCTAATTATATTTATGATTAATAATAATAATAATAAAATAATAATAGAAACAACAACAAATAATAATAATAATAATAGCAATTATAATAATAATAATAATAATAATAATAATAATAATAATAATAATAATAATAATAATAATAATAATAATAATAATAATAATAACAAAAATAAAATAATAATAATAATAATAATAATAATAATAATAATAATAATAATAATAATAATAATAATAATAATAATAATAATCATTCACTGAGGAACACTCATTTTATTAAATGATATCTGATACATGATTCTAGTGAATTTGAGTGAGCTGAATGCGAATTTCAACTCGGTTTGGTTCTATCAGGTCCTAATTCTTGTCACCAACAGTCACTGGGCCATTTTCAAGATTATTCAAAATAAGACAAAAAAAAAAAGTTTGTTAAGAATTTTTTTTCCAGGTTTCTTAAAAACAAACAGTTCCAAGTACGATATTATAACATAATAACGATAATAACGATAATAATAATAATCGTTATAATAATAATAATAATAATAATAATAATAATAATAATAATAATAATAATAATAATAATAATAAAAAGATGATACTTTCACTGAGATAAAAATTTTCTTTTATAAGACTTTTTAGAGTAATTGCTTCTTAAAAGCAGGTTTCTTTTCAAGCACCAGCATTAATCAGCCATCATGTAGGAATCCCATTGCCCTTCGTACCGTTCCTCCATAATTTTATAATCTTGCTGGAACCTCTCCCCTTGTTCGTCACTTACATAACCTATATTACTTGGAAATTAATAAGGATATCTATTTAAAAATAACCTTTTATGTTCATACTGCAACCTAACTTCTTTATAGTTTCGTGAGTTTTTTCTTCCGATTTCTATAATTGCCCAAAACGTTTTCTACCAAGTCCACGAATGAGAACTAGGCATTATAATAATAATAATAATAATAATAATAATAATAATAATAATAATAATAATAATAATAATAATAATAATAATAATAATAATAATAATAATAATAATAACTGTTGTCTTTAATTAATGTTCTTATTTGTGAATCGTTGAAAACTTCCTTCTTGATTTTTTCATAACTTAAATTTGGTAATTTTGAAATTATGTATTTAAAACACTCGCCGTTCTTATCTAACGATTTTGCGTATTGTTTAATGAGGCCTATTTTTAAAGGTAGAGGAAGAAATATGATTTAATCTCTTCTCACAAAATGTAGATTAATTACATTTTTTTTTAATCCTTGTTGTCCTAGCAGAAAATTAACCATTTATGGTTTACTTTGATATTAAAATGGATTAAAAACGATACCAGTAAAAATATTTTAAGATTGTTACATATAAAAATAGACATAATAGCAAAATACTATAATAAGAACAAATATCTAGATAATAACCTAATTGCATATGCAAAGCGACTTTGGGAGTATTGAGAAAAAAAAAAACTTTTTATGAATACGATGAAGAATTATATCTGCTAAACAAAATCAGGACCTGATTGAGCAAAATTCGTGAAGCAAAAATTCGTGCTCTGCAAAGCACACGAATTACCTATAACTCAGTCTCTAAATCTAACATAATAGACAAAAAATTGACATATGTTCCCCAGTGATCATGTATAAACGAGAATAGATAAGTAATCAGATAACAGAAGACAACCATTCCAATCATATACGCGAGTGTAAATATCAATTTCTAAGTTGGGAAAGTGAAGAAGCTTGAGAGTGAAGCGAATTTCTTATCGCAAATTGTCCTATCATAAGCTAATGGAATCTTCGAGGATATCTTAATTTAAATATCTTTGGCGATGTGTAAGATATAATATATATATATATATATATATATATATATATATATATATATATATATATATATATATATATATATATATATATATATATATATATATATATATATATATATATATATATATATATATATATATATATATATATATATATATATATATATATATATATATATATATATATATATATATATATATATATATATATATATATATATATATATATATATATATATATATATATATATATATATATATATATATATATATATATATATATATATATATTATATATATATATATATATATATATTACAGTCATCATTGTATTTCTTATAATATCGGGGTAATAACAGAATTTTCTTTTTCCATGCTAATGTACTATTTAATAGATCATTTATTTCTGTTAAAAATCTTCCATTTCAGAAGGGGACCGTTCTAGAGGTGAACTAAGGGATATAGGACTATCTTCATAGAGAACGAATTTAAAGGAAAAGCCTTGTTCTATCTTTTCTGTTTCTTTGAGAAAAAGTAGTGAGAAAGTTTTTTTTTTACCGGGTTTTGAACCCACCCCATTTTTTTTTCTGACTTTTTTTACAAAATCCTTCATAAAATACATAATATTTAATATTTTTTTCTGTTTTTTTCGTTTAGGAATTGGAAACATATGTAGCTTTTAAAAAAATGCTTAAAAAAGTTGATAGCTTTTGGTATAAGTAGTTTGGAATTCGCCTAAACTCATTTGAGGATTTTTTTTTTTTTTTTTTCTGTTGACAAATTTCACTCGATTTTTAAAAATCTGGGAGATAGTCCCAGCTCACACTCCATTGGTACCTTTCCTCTATGTGTTTCTAGTTCACAGAGAAAATTTGATAAAAAGTAGTGAGAAACTTTTTTTTTGGCAAATTTTTTTCTCTAAGAAAATGATATTTCGTAAAAATAACCTAAACGTAAAATCATAATTTGACTTGTCATATCTCAGCAACCATTTGGAGTTATGAAAAACTAATTACATATTTGGAATAAGCAGAACATTTGCTATAAGAATAAGAAAAAAATTACAGATCTATCGAAAAAAAAGTTTTCCTTTAGAGGGTCACTATTTCAGTTTTTTCAAGGTCATTCTACAATAGGCTTTTTCTCAGGAACCGCTTGGAATTATGGAAAACTAAATACAGATTTGGAATCAGCATCGGTTTTACTATAAAACTGCTGAAAAAAATTAATAAAATTTCCCCCCAAAAGTTGGAGTCCCTATTGGTGGGGCTCTACCCGTGTGAGATTTTCTTAGTGGTCATATCTCGGCAACCGTTTGGAAATATGCAAAACTAATTACATATTTGGAATCAGCAGAAAATTTTCTATAAGAATAAGAAAAACAATACAGATCCATGGAAATCAAATTTTTCTTTGGACGGTCCTGTTTTTCAAGTTTTTCAAGGTCATTCTACAAGGGTTACTTTAAAAGGCTTTTTCTCAGGAACCGCTTGGAATTTTAAAAAACTAATCACAGATTTGGAATCGGCATAGATTCTGCTATAAAACTGATGAAAAAAAAAGTTTACTCATAATTTAATCACAGACCAAAGGACGAAGTCACTCTAGAACGGTCCCCTTCATCAAACCACTTCTATCTGGGTTGCCATCTTCTTGCAGTAGTAATAACATCACACATAGAAATCATTTTATCTAACTTTTTTATTATTTATTCTAAATAATATGTCCATACCTTTATTTACTTTATTTGATTTCCATTGCTCTAGACATCTCTCCATGCAACTTATCATCTCTCCTTGTGGTTTATCATCTCTCCTTGTAGCTTATCATCTCTCCTTGTAGCTTATCATCTCTCCATGTAACTAATCATCTCTCCTTGTAGCTTATCATCTCTTCTTGTAGCTTATCATCTCTCTTTGTAGCTTATCATCTCTCTTTGATGTCTATTTTTGTTATTCTTTCATTGCTAATTGTTCTCCCTTCCTTTCAATCTGTTTACTCTTTACAAATATATCGTAAGTCTTTCAATTTACAGAACATCAGTTCTTTTTTACATCTTAGAATTTAATACCTACGTCTCACGTAAATGAAGAATCCTTAGAACAAAATTATACTAAAGAAAATCCATTATCTTTTCCTAGATGAATTTCCCTTATTATTTTTCTAGGACTTCTTAACATATTTCATCTTCTGCAACTCATATGATAATATATATATATATATATATATATATATATATATATATATATATATATATATATATATATATATATATATATATATATATGGTTTACTTATTATTATTCTTTTTCTTTTTGTTCTTGTTCTCCTTCAGCTTCTTATTCTTGTTCTTGTTCTTCTTCAGCTTCTTGTTTTTGTTGTTCGTCTTTTTCTTCTTCTCTTTCTTCTTCAGCTTCTTGTTCTTCTTGTTCGTCTTCCTCTTCTTCTTTTTCTTCTTCATCTTCTTCTTTTTCTTCTTCATCTTCTTCTTTTTCTTCAAGTCCCAATACCCATCTTAAATCCATCTATAGAATGTTGTTTCTACCTTGGCTTTCACTTTCCTTCTTTAGGTTATTCAAAACAGATGATCGTCTTTTTTGAGTTTTGAATTGATTTTTATTACTTTATTCTTAGAATGATAACACTTTCTCCTTTTCCTTCTCACACTCATCCAAATTCCAAGATCAAGTCATGATATTTTTCTTTTGAATCAGCCACCAACACATATATCGTCAGTAAAGAGTAGAGCTGTGATATTTCACTCATATATAGACACATAGCTACTTTCACAAATCTATCCATATTCATAACTATTCCATCTTTAAAGATACTGAATAACTATGGAAACATAGCGTAGCCTTACATCTACTTCAATTTTAAACAACTCCCTATTCTTCTCGCAATTTTAATACATGCCCTGCTTTTTTCAATAAATGCTTTAATAGCATTTT
>SEYY01006770.1:17500-20000 GCA_009176605.1 Armadillidium nasatum | reverse complement strand
TTATAGAAAATCAGAAATCTGGTCAAATTAAAGGCCAACATGTCCCAATACACGGTGTTTGAAGGTAATTCATAGGAAGTTGGGATAATAGATGAAGGGAGTGTGTTCCTATTTTACCAGTATAGTACATGTAAGAGTGAGCATAGCGGTTAAGGCTAGAGTCAGAGAGTTGGACAGAGGAAGGATGAGACTGTGTAGAAAAGCCTTCTTAATAGAGGAGGTATGAGACGGAAGAGTTTCGAAGAGCACTGTCCATTGTAATAGAGATAGTAAAGAGAGAGTGACTCAACAATTCGTCTGGCAGAAAGAGATTGGAGAGAATTAGTGAGAACAGGAGGGTTGATATGACGAAAAATCCTGGACTCTTCCTTTTCAAGGAGAGCTGCATAAGTGGAACCACCTCAGATGTGTGATGTGTACTCCATACAGGAACGAACAACATTTCAATAAAGTGCAAGCAATAAGGGTGAAGTAAAGAAATTTTAAAGGCATTTTAAAACACCTAACCTCCTAGAAGCTTGTTTAGAAAGAGAAGTAATTTGATCTTTCCAAGAAAGATCAAGAGGGAAAAAAACACCGTGAATATTAAGGAGAGATAAAGGTTTGAGTTGTGTGTTTTCTTAGAAGATATCATAGTTGTGTGGAAGGTTGTGTCGAGTATAGAGATTAGGAATTGAGTTTTTGAGGCATTAAAAACTACCATGTTTTCTCTTCCCCAATTTGAAATACGAGATGGATCAGAGGTCAGTTGCCTAAAGGCTACACTCCATGTGACTATTAAGTGCTATTGGGTTCAAATTGAAAAGAGTAATGAAGGATGTAGTCATCAGCAGAGGAGTGGATAGGAGATGAATAACAGTGAAAAGATCCTTATTGAAAAGCAAAAAAAGTGTTGGGGAAGGACAGATCCTTGAGGTACACTATTATTAATAGACTTAAAAGGTGAGCGGTGGCCTTCTACAACAGCTGCAATAGAAGGACCAAAAACTAAATCAAAGAGAAGGTCACAGAGAGAAAGATAGATTCCGAAAGAAGGAAGTTTGGAAATCAGAGCTTTGTGCCAGACTCTATCGAAAGCTTTCATTATGTCCAACGCGACAGCAAAAGATTCGTGAAATTCCGAAGAACGAAGGACCAAGAGTCAGAGAGAAAGGAAAGAAGATCACTGTTTTTTTTTTTTTTTTTTTTTTTTTACGAAAGCCATATGGCGATCGGAGATAAGATTAGAAGAATTGAGATGTTTCCGAACGTCTTTAAGGATAGATTTTGTAGTAAAGGTCAAACCACGTGAACCACAACCAGGTCCAAGTAGGGAAAAGGAGACAGAAAATAGAAAGAGAAAAAACACCAGAATTTCAGAATTTCTGAAGCTTTATTGGAAGGAGACTCTTCTTCCAAACAATAACATCTCTTCTTCCTAATTTCGCAGAACCATTCTAGTAGGTATTCGACACTTCTCAGCCAAAATAAAGTGAGGTTAAATTTTTATATATTTCATCTAATTGTTTCTGTATTTATGTATTTTAGTATTAAACAGTGCTTATATTATTTTATACAACTTCATCAATGTATAATATGTCAATAACGATAGGATATTTTTATGGGAACGGATCAATCATTTTTCCTTTATTTCTTATGGTAAAAATTCGTTTGGTTTACGTTTTCTTTGGTATAAGTCTAAGGATCTAGAACGGAATAAGGACGCATACCGAGGTACCACATATATATATATATATATATATATATATATATATATATATATATATATATATATATATATATATATATATATATATATATATATATATATATATATATATATATATATATATATATATATATATATATATATATATATATATATATATATATATATATATATATATATATATATATATATATATATATATATATATATATATATATATATATTTAGGATGCCTATATTTTTCTTATCACAATACTATCATAGAAATCGAAATTCTTCATTCATTCATTGAATTTCTTTGTCAATCAATTTATTGTATTGACTAACGCTTAAGGAAATTATTTATTATCTTCATTGTATATTTACTTATTGAATTTCTTTATAAACTTCAAAAGATATAATTTATAAAGAAATGTAAATTTCGTGATTTAATAATAATAATAATAATAATAATAATAATAATAATAATAATAATAATAATAATAATAATAATAATAATAATAAAAGTAATAATAATAATAATAATAAATAATAATAATAATAATAATTAAGAAGAAGAAGAAGAAGAAGAAGAAGAAGAAGAAGAAGAAGAAGAAGAAGAAGAAGAAGAAGAAGAAAAAGAAAAAGAAAGCATTAAAAGAAAGAAAAGAACAAGAACAAGAACAACAAAAAAGAAGAAGAAGAAAATGAAAAAGAAAAGGAAAAGAAGAAGAAGAAGAGAAGAAGAAGAAGAAGAAGAAGAAGAAGAAGAAGAAGAAGAAGAAGAAGAAGAAGAAGAAGAAGAAGAATGCT
>SEYY01006770.1:7500-10000 GCA_009176605.1 Armadillidium nasatum | reverse complement strand
TAATTTATTAGCAATAACAATATTATGTACAGTCGTCAACAGAAGTTCGTTCCTATTAAGTTGGAAATAAATATTTATATAAAATGGAGATTATTTCAGGTTCAGCCAATCACAGTTCAATTAAGCCCCGCTCAATGTTTTTATTTTCTTTTTATTCAAAATAGAGCTTTTATGAAATGATCTCCATTTTATATAAATATTTATTTCAAGCCTAATAGGAACGAACTTCTGTTGACGACTGCACCTTAGCTGTAATTTTAGCATTTGTTATTGGAGTACATATTAGATTTTACCAATACGATAGAATTAACAAACCTCTGTGTGCAGTTGCTTGCTATTTCAAGTTTAATTGGACACTTATTACTGTATGTTTAGTTTGACATTTGTTACTGTATGTTTACTTTGTCAGTTGTGTGCATGTTTCGTTAAAATAATTATTTGTATGAAATGTGGCTGGGACAGTTTCGACAGTATTGTGGCTTCCTACTGTCTATGTATTTCTCAATTTCTTATAATGGATATGTTACAGTTTTTTATTTCACGCATTTTATCTACAGTTGTTGTAAGCAGCTTACACACAGTGCATTTATTTTTATTCCTTTATTTTAACCATTATTAATCGTACTATTATTGTTATTGTTAATTTATTAACAATAACGATATTATGTACCTTACCTGTAATTTTAGCATTTGTTATTGGAGTACATATTATCATTATTAATCGTACTATTATTATTATTGTTAATATTATTATTTTTATTATTATTATTAATATTATTATTATTATTATTATTATTATTATTATTATTATTATTATTATTATTATTATTATTACAATATATATATTTTTTTTTATCAATCGTACTATTATTATTATTATTAATATTATCATTATTATTATTATTATTATTATTATTATTATTATTATTATTATTATTATTATTATTATTATTATTATTATTATTATTACAATATATATTATTTTAACCATTAATTATTTTAAAGTGATATTCTAATATCAGTTTGCATATATATTCTGAGCAATAAAAAGTGTTAGGCAAATTAAATCGGATAGGATCTTGAATATTTTTAAAATTTAATAAATAATATATGAATGTCAAATTATTAAAATAGTTTTTTTTTTTTCCTTTAAAAGGCAAAATATATAAAAATAAAATGAAAGTTACTGGGTAAATTTTATTTCGCCAGAAAGCATTTTAACTCTCTTAAGACCTTAGCTAATTTAAATTTAATTAGGATTTTCATTATTAAAAATAAAAAAGGAAAAGAAAGAAAACATTTATTTGGAAAAGACCAAAGGATTGCGTGGAACAATTTAAAAAGTCAAGGATTAAAAAAAAACAACGAGAGAAAAAGAAAACTTTAAAGAATATGAATAAATTAAGTTACATCTGAATGAGACATTTAAATTGAGTGGAGAGAATTCGTAATGGAAAGGAGAAAATGGAGAGGAGATTTCGTAATGAAGAGGAATGTTCTCAATGGAGAAAGGTGAGTTTATGATAAAGAAGGAAGATTTATCATAAAGAAGGGAGAGTTAGTAGTTGAGAAAAGTGTTCGTAATATAAAGAAAAAAATTCTTAATGAAACGAAGAGAGGAGATCTCAATGAAAACCAGAGTATGTAAAGAGGAGAAAAGTCTTTAAGGAAGAGGAGAACTCGCTATGTACAGGAGGAATAAGTTCAATAGAGAGAAAGTTCCAATAAAGATAAGACAGGAAAGTGACGGAGAGAATTTGTAATGAAGAAGTGAGTTGCAACATAAAGAAGAGAGTTCGTAATAAAGAAAATAGAGAGGTAATAGATGTAATAAAGAATAATAGAGAGTTAAGAATTTGCAATGAAGAAGTGAGTTGCAACATAAAAAAGAGAGTTCGTAATAAAGAAAATAGAGGTGCTAGATGTAATAAAGAATAATAGAGAGTTAATAGAGACTAATGAGTTTATAATAAAGAGGAAAATGTTAGCAATGGGCAGAAGAGAATTCGAAGAGTTCTCAAAGTAAGGAAAGAAGTCACACTAATAAGAAAGAATTAGTAATGTTTAAAAGAAACTAAAACAGTGAAAGAATAAAGAAATAATCAGTAATATCAGGGCCAAGAAAAAGTACAATATAAGAAGAATCACAACGTTCTCTGTTAAGGGTGTAATTAAATAATAATAACAGAAATAAAGGAATTGTCATTATTACTATTATTATTATTATTATTATTATTATTATTATTATTATTATTATTATTATTATTATTATTATTATTATTATTTTCACTTATTATTATACTCATTATTTTATCATTGTTATTATTATTATTATTATTATTATTATTATTATTATTATTATTATTATTATTATTATTATTATTATTGGACAAAAGCACAAACTTTAAAATTATTAAAAGAAATCATTCCAATGCAAACTTTCACCACATATTCTTCATTACTT
The DNA here is from genome assembly GCA_009176605.1 of Armadillidium nasatum. Lineage (NCBI taxonomy): Eukaryota > Metazoa > Arthropoda > Malacostraca > Isopoda > Armadillidiidae > Armadillidium > Armadillidium nasatum. The sequence continues at coordinate 7,536 of SEYY01006770.1, read as the reverse complement.
AAAAAGTTAATAAGAAAATCTAAAGCTGTCTCTTTT